>JABSTQ010006262.1:0-212687 GCA_013358835.2 Ixodes persulcatus | reverse complement strand
CCCATTACTTCTAGCCCAGATAAAATACAAGTAGAACGTTCGTTGTCTATCTTCTCCGCGAGTTTCCTCACATAATTAAAAGAAACGTTGCAAAGAACGATACTTTCAGGAAAAAAAAAAAAAAGGGGGGATCGGTGGCCGAGTGGTCTAGCGCACACCAGCTCGGAGCACGTGGAGCGAAAGCTCGCGCTGCAGAACCCAGGGATCCTGGGTTCAATCCCCACCCCTGCCCGTTTCGATCTGGATGAGCATCGTACCGGCGTGCGGTTGTGTATCACTACTGCGTGATGCACGTTAAAGACCCCAGGCTAGCGGTTGTACTGCACTGGCTAAATTGCTCATCTACAGCTGGGAGACTCGTCGCCCGTTGAGGCAGACCAAGTTCTAGGCTGTATAAACATACACACAACCCAATTTTTTTTTTTCAGGAAATACAGATAGTTTCCTTGCAATGACTATTCTTGACGCCTTCCAATCCTAAATGCTCGATATAAATATACGCGCTTCTTACTGAGAATGTTCCGCCACTATTAGTAAACAAACCTCAGTTGTCATAAGGACATCTGAGCCCCCGAGATGTCTTAGTCGTCAAGTAGACGTATCGGACTACAGTTTCCGAGGTGAGGCAAGAAAGAGCGGTGAAACGCGACGAAAAACACGAATACAACGCATCCTCCAAGGCGCGGAGGGGAGAGCGGAGCAGCAAGTTGAAGCAACCTAATGGCTGCCGCGTCACGTGATTTCTAGATGGCAGCGCCCATGCCGAGGAGGGTGAAGAGGTCTATAGATCGGGTGAGGAGAGACCGTTTAGATGCTATTGAAAACGTGGGAATGTGAGAAGAAAACACCTCTTGAAGTTTACTTTTGATGAAGGTCCAATTTTCATCGACAGAGCGTGATGCATGGTTATGCGAGTAGTCTACAGAGAATCGGGCCAAAGATCCTGTTCGTGTATTCAGTACTTACACTAGAATTGTCACGGAGTTTTTTTCCTGGTATTGGTAGAACGGAGAATAGCAAAGGTTGCATTAACAAACAAAATCACAACATCTCCACGTGGTAAATGATGTTGATTGGGGCGAAGCTCTGGTGGTGCTGATGATACTGATTTTATTGTTCATAGGTAGTGCTGATGGTGCTGATTTTTTTTTATGGCTCATAGGTAGTGCTGAGTTCCGGGTTGCGTTTCGACTTCATTGTTACTGCTTTATGGTCGGTGAAAAGCAGAGCCAGTGGTTCTTCTAGCGGATCAGCTTGGATCCGCTAAAAGCCGTGGGAACGCATCTCCACCGCTTAAGTCAACGGTCCATGTCAGAAAGAGAATGTGTGGTATGGAACGTGGTTATATACGCATTTGAGCATTTGACCGCAGCGCCCTCTCGTCTATAAACGTTGAGCCAATGCTTGCAAAGTTTAACGCGATTATGTACGCATTTGACCGCAGCGCCCTCTCCTGTATAGACGTTGAGCGGCTACATGCAACGTTTCATCCATGACAGAAACCCCAGCTCTTGAGTTACTACCACATATCAGAGCCAACTACTCGTCCCGCAGTCGTGGCCAAGTGGTTAAAGGCCCGTTCACACTCTTGCGACCTCTTAAACCCGGGTTCCTTAAAACTTCTTAAACCAGAGGACACACTGGCGTCATCTATTGGGTAGCAGTGTAAACTCGGCGATCCGGCTTATTTTTTTATTTCTCTCGCGCATTATCCTTTCTTTCTTGGCTCGAAAAACTTTTGCCAATGTTATAAACGAGCCTTTCTATGGGTATTACGCACATTTGACCTCGGAAATCCCGCGAAACCTTCGCTCTTGTGAAATGCAGTTCCAGGGTCACCGCATAGATGGCGCTACAATGCCAGTGTGTTCCCTCGTTCTAATACAATTTAATAAGTTTTAAGAGATCTCGCCTCTCTCAGTCGTACTCGGTCGCAAGAGTGTGAACGGGCCTTAAGGCGATGGACTAGAAATCTATTGGGGTCTTCCCGCACAGGTTCGAATCCTGTCGACTGCGCTAACATTTTTTTCTTTTTTTTAAGAAGACAGATGGGATGGCAATCGATGTGAGCACGGACGCCGGACGGATGGAGAAGGCTAGACCCTAAGGAGCTTCGCCCCTAATTTAATCCTATGGTCACTAATATTGACGTCCAGCACATACTGAGGATGTATAGTTAAAAACAGGTCTAAGGTGGCATTGTTTTTTGTGTTCAGAAACCATCTCGTGAAGATCGTTGATACGCAAAGTTTAAAGGAAGGCATTAGGCTGAACCGGGTGTACGCAGTAGTTATGGAATCGTAAACTCGACCAATTTATACCAGGAAAATTAAAGTCCCTAGTGAGAACAAGTGGGTAATTATGCATTTTTTTTTTTATTTATTGTGCCTACGGAATGACAAAAATTTTCATTGGTTTATCTGTCTGTGAATTGTGAGGGCGATAACAAACAGCAACGAGAAGGATTCGCAAATCAAGTTGTAAGCGTACCCACAACATTTCTAAGGGCGAAACGTTTTCGATGACTGAGCAGGTGATACCCTTAGTAACCGCGATAAGAACGCCGCCTCCTCTTTGTGTCGTGCGGTTTTTCCTATAAATATTGTAAGTATTAGATAAGTTCGGCACTGTTGATATCGGGGCGTAGCCAGGTCTCCGTTTTAAATATCATATCTGGGTGACAGCTGACTGTGATTTTTTTTTTTAAATTCTACTTGCTTTGAAAGTTAGATACTAAACATGATAAACGAGGTCAGTGTGTGGTGTCAGTACCATGACCTTGGGCAGGTTATTTGTTCGACTCAATAACTTTAGAATCCCCTGTGAGCGGAAAGACAGTTTGGCTTGAATGGGAGTACGCATAGGTCTGGTTGTTTACGTAGAGCTTATAAAGCTTAATTTTGTTCCTATACTTCGTTTCACCTTAGGTCCGAGCGCGGCCGTTGTTATGAGCGGAAGGGCCAATCAAACGTTGCAATAAGCGCAACGTCATGGGGTGCTCTTTTCGCTTGATAGGACAAGCCGGCGGACGAGCACGCACAGAGAGACTGCGAAGAACGGCTGGTCCTCTTAGGTGGAGAGAGAACGCCATGACGTTTGCCTTTTTTGCTTTTTTATTGGCCCTTCGGCTCATAACATCGGCCGCGCTCGGACCTAAGCTGAAACGAAGTATAGTTCCTTCATCTCTGGACACAGAAGAGTAGTCCCATAGTTTCTGGCGCGCTAGTATGATTTTTCCAAAATTATCTTCTGTTATCTGCACTTTCTGTGAAGCTATGTTTTTTAGTTATAATGCGTTGCGAAGTATCTCCTCTTTAGTTTTGAAGATTAAAAGTTTCACAATTATCGGTCTATGAAAACCGTCTTTCTTGCGACTGATGCGATGCACTTTTTCCACCTCAGCCAAGTTCACACCCAAAGTTGTCGCTACGAAATCACTGATGATTGTTTCAGCCCGGCTCCAAGTTTCGTTTTCACTCTCTAAAATCCCTTCAAAATAAGGTTATTCATTCTTAACCGATTGTTTAGGTTATTGAGAACATTTTGGAGAGGCTCTGAATGAATTTTCAAGGCAGCAGTGTTTCGTTGAAGCTCGCCCAGAGTTGACTTCACCCTGGTCAAGTTCTCGTTTATGTCTTTGATCGTTTCCAGTCTAGTTTCCAAATTGCCAACGCGGACTCCTCGCCCGGTGATGCTCCCCTCTATTATGCCTTGCTTCTTCTGAGTTCTCAAGCCAGTTTTGTGTAGTTCGCAATCAGGGCGTCGATTGATACCCTACGTTTATCAATCTTCTCCGAGTTCATCTGAAGCCCGGTGTTTGACTCGACGTCGCCCGCGTTTGACAAGAGCATAAGCATGACAGTGGTGAAATCAAGTAGCTTCAGACAACTCATATCACATAAACGTTTAATGTACAGGCTACTGAGCATCGGCAAGGGTTTACCCCTACTTTTCCTCGGGTGAAAACAACCCACCCGGCATCTGTAGGTTACAGCATCAACGCCAATCTATGCACATAGAGGATTCACGGCCTTAGAAAACTAAGCAAGACATTCCCTGTTTTGGGCTTACCTGCAAATGTCAAGTGATTAGCATGGAGATTGTGCCACGAATCCCTTAGACACTTTGGTGCTGCCTTCTTTTGAAGGCTGTGCTAGCTGTGCTTCGATGGTCTTGTGACGTTGCCCCGGCACACCGGACGGTAGATGCCACCTGTGCAGATCCGTGCAGGCAAGCGGTGACTTAGTCCGTGATAGCAGGGTGCGGGTGGCATGTGTTACGTATCTGCTAATTTGAAGTGATTAGCACAGTGCTTGAGCCGCGAATCCCGTAGACACTCCGGCGCTGGATTCTTTTAAAGGCTGTGCTTGCTGTGCTTTGAGGGTCTTGTGACGTTGTCCCGGCACACCGAATGGTAGATGCCGCCTGCGCAGATACGTGCAGGCGAGCGGTGAGGTTGTCTGTGATAGTAGGGCGCGTGTGGCCTGCATGGCATATCTGCAAGAAATGCTGCAGTGGTCAGCGATATCGGTCGGCAATTTCCGACTATGTTTCAGGACCCCTCTTATGCACCCATGGCATTACTCGTGCAAGCTTCCAATCTGAAGGCAGAAGATTCGCGTAAATATTTTTCGATCAATACCACAAAGTACAGGCACAATAAATTACAGCGAGACTCCAGAATACACGCAGGAACATCGTCTTCACCCGTCGATTGAGTTGTGTCTAATTTATGCAATTGATTTCGAATTCAAGACACACCAAATTCAACTTCGGAGGTTGGTTGACGCTGGAACATTAAAGTGTATGGAACGCAAGGGCAAGAAGTAGAAACTGACCCAAAATATAAATTGAAATTCTCCGCATTTTCAGTATGGCTATCGACGATAGTATCTTTGTGCCTGAAGGTCAAAACGGAATAAATGTTTTTACCGTTACTACGGATATATTTCAAAAACTCTTCAGTTAACGACGAATGCTATTTTCTAAATTGAGAAGGAAGTAACCTTAGCATGCTCCAACCTGTATCGGACCACTTTTGCGTATTCTTTTAGTTTAACGAGATGACTCGGAAGCCGTGTTTCACTAAATTTAAGATGGACCCCTCCTTTTTTTTATTGAGTAATACACGCAACTCACGTGTAAACTACTGCTTGTGAGGTGCGTGTTTTGATGTAAGCGTCCGCGATGGGACAAACTCTTCCCGCAAGCTAAATATTATTTTTTTTTTTTTTTTTTTTGGGGGGGGGGGGGGTTTGTTCATAGCCTATAGGTAATTGACGCTCAAGCACTCGGACAAATTTTAAAAAAACTGGAAGATAAGAATCGAGCGTGGAGTTAATTTTTGCATCATCTGCTCGGTCGTAAAAGAATACCGTTCGTCCCTTCGTCCATATGATTTGCTATAACTTGCACAATTTAAGTTGACCTCAGACACAATAGCTTTATGGTCACTAATCACTGAGATAGTATCCGTGTACTGATCAATCCCAGAAGTTTTGCAAAGCAAAAGATATCAAATATGGCCGGTGTCATTATTGCGTGAAAGCTCAGTAACAAATTGGTCCAGCTAAAAAACGTCCATTAAGCTGAAAAACTCGGTATTGCAGTTCACCACCAGTGGAACCCCCTGAAGTTTTTGTTATTTCATGCAGTGCCTGGAAGGTTAAAATCACCACCAATAATAATGTTATCGCACGGAATCGTTTCTGTAGTACTGGAAAGGGATTTAATTGTGTTAGACGTTGAATTTGATGGTTGATAAATATAATCAATGGCTACGCACTTCTCGTTAGACAGCCTAACTTGATAAAACACAGTTTCGGCATCTTGAGCGTTCACCGGAATCTTAGTACAAGAAAAAGATTTGTCAACTAGAACAAACACGTCGATACCACAGGAGCAGCGATCAGGTCTGTAACGTTAAAAAGGTCGAGAGATACCTTTCCCGACGCTTCCTATCACTACATGAGGGTTAATCATCAAGATAATGCTACTGGAAGTCGACAACTTTATTCTTCCAGCTTTTACAATTGACAATAACAAGGGAAATCGAGCTACTTGCTCGCGGGTTTTCACGTAGACAGTGACGGACTATATGTTTTGTGGTTGGATTCCAGGAACACTTTGCATCGCCTAAAAACAAGCTATCATATTTTAGGAGTAGATTTGTGCACTATTCTCCTGTGCCTTTGCATAATCCCACAGCTGTTTTCTTTTTTTTTGGCGAAAAACTTTCGAAAAATCTTCGGACATGCTATAGGTGGAATTCTTCAGCATTCGAGCGTTTGTGAGGATGTTTTGTTTTTCCTTGAAAGATTTAAAGTTAACAATAATTGGACGATTTTTCCCAGCAGAAAACTTGTCCTATCTATGGACTCTCTCGATCCCCACAACGTCAATTCCAAACGTAGATTTACAAACGTCCGTAACAAGTGCTTACAAAGACACAGGCGTTTCCCGTGAACTGGTGTATAAAATTTCATAGAAAATGAGATTGCATCGACGAACCCGGTTTTTGTAAGTCATCAAACCTCGCGGAAAGAACGTCCAGGTAATTTTGCGGTTCCTGTCATTTCCTTGTCAAGTCGGCAGCCGTGCGCACCGAAGCAACATCTAACCATCTGTAGTTACGTACGTGAGGACGTATTTGTTCTATCAACTCAGAAAAGCGTCTGTGCACTGCTGCCGGACAAAGCAACAACTCTTAGTATATTGAGACTGCCTTTGTAAAAGAGACGAAGTTCCATGTCATCGGGTGTTGCTCCACAATCAGTAGAAAAATTAAAGAAATTAGAAAAGACATTACAGATATAAAACGCGAGCTGAGGGTTAAACTCAGAGCTCTAAAAGTCAGCGCAAGGTTTTGTAACGGCACGTGAAAGAGTAAACGAAATTGAAAACGAGATGAACGAACTTCGTAAACATGTCCACAAACTAACGGAAAATAACGAAAACTAACCGTCGAGATCCTTAGGCTAGGCGAAAAAAGCAAATAACTTGAGCAGTAATAAAGATATAACAACCTTGAAATAAAAGGAGTGCCCGAAGAGAGTGGCGCATGCCACGTTGTTAAAAGAAGTGGGAGTCTTCTGAACGAGCCGATCATTGACTCGGATATTGACACATGTCACCGCGTCCCCACCTTCAAGCCAGTTTCTTTCTTCTGTACGTTTCCGAAGCACTTACCATCAATCCGGCCAGGCCTACTGTATCCATGTTGCATGCCAGATAGTCCCATGCGCCTCCAAGACTGCGCCCACTTGATGATATGCGTTTGGTGCTTCTGTCGAAAACCGTCGAAACGACTTTATATGGAGAGTCTCGTGATCAGTTACCTCTCGACTGGCACTACGAGTGGACGTCTTCGAACGCGTGACGTCACCAAAATCCTTCGAATTGTTACCTTCCCTTTCCATCAGTGTAGCGTTTCGCATTTGCTTCACGTGCTGCACTGCTAAATTACGCCAAGTCTTCCAAAATAAGCGAGTATTTATCTTCTTTATATATATATATATATATATATATATATATATATATATATATATATATATATATATATATATATATATACAGTAGACTCCCGTTAAGGCGAACTCGCTTAAGCGGAATTCTCAGGTATGCCGAACAAAGTAACAACATTTGGTTGGTTTCCTATAGACGCAATGCAAAAAAAAAAATCGTTTAACACAAACCGCTTTGCGCGCGCATTTTGGTTGACTCGAACTTCCATAGGTCCCCTTCGCGATGGCACCGACGGCAACCCCGCGCATTGCGCCGGCCAAGGTGTATGTCAGATGTACCTAAAACCCCGCATATATTACGCGTTCTTTTTCCTTTTTTTTTTTTCCAAATTTTCAACTTTGATGAGGCGCGATCTAACGCTGTTTGACGTAGTTTCGGTTTTGAAGCAATATGGCGCTCAAAACAGCTATCATCATCATTAAAATCACGATGTCCGAGGCGCCACCATTCGTACAGTCAGGCTCGGCAATGGCGTCGGCGCAAAAATAATCATCGGTCGCCTACAAAAGAAAAATTCTTTTGGTTGCGGAAGACATCGGTAAAAGTGCTGCCGGGCAGTAATTCGCCGCAAATGAGGGCAGCATCCGCGGATGGAGATGACAAAAGCAAGCTCTGTTCGTGTGCAACGGGACGAGAAAAAGCTTTAGGAGCCCAAAGAATGACGTGTTCGCCGACGTCGAGGCAAGTCTCAGCGACTTTGACAAAGAGCAGTGTGAACGGCACCTCGCCGTAAACATCGAGCTTCTGCATGAGAACTTTGGCGAGCCGACATTGGATTACTCGCTTTATGCTCCGCGCCGGGTTTTCACTGCGTCGGCGTACGCTCGTCGCTCGCTCTTTCAAGAAGTGCGGGATTTCAAATGCGCTCGACGGCACTGAAGACTACTGCCTTTGGGAGGAGGTGTCGCACAAGGAGTCTGATGGACGTGATGACAGTGATTAAGGTTCAATTATGACATGTGGCCTATGTTTTCTCAGGAACATGGGCCACATATCGTCTTTCATCGCTAGACATCGATTTGCACAGAGGAGGAGGCAGTCAAAAATCACCGAATGGATCGGTTCCCCGAGCAGTGGTGTGTGAAACATTTTTTTTTCTTCATTTGGCATGGTAAGTCAAATAAATGACCCTTTTTAAGTATCTCTTTATTGTAGGCCTTTTCATTCTGTGTTTATTGGTCAACATCGATTCAGACATGCCCGGCATGATAATTAGGGCACTTCTGTTAAGGCGAACATCTGATAAGTCGAACAGATTTTCAGGGTCCCTTCGTGTTCGTCTTAAAGGGAGTCTACTGTATATATATATATATACAGGGTGTTTCAGAGAACTCAGGCCAAATCGCTCCTGCGAAAACTACTCATCGCAACGAAAAAAGGCTTGTGTCGTTTTGGCCCCGGGGCAGGGGCCCATTTAGGAAAATTATTAAAGTTCGGGATAATTAAGTTGTTCATTATTTTTGCGTAATTAACTTTTTTAATATTGTAATTAAGGGCATGGTTTCAATTAGAAAATTGCTCAGCATCGTCGAAAAACACTAAATCAACAAATTGCAGAACGATAGAAGGCACGCAAAGCATTTTACGGCTTTCTGAAAAACCGCACAAATTCGACGGATTTTTAAGTTTCGGTTTGCTATCGGAGCGCATCTCCGCCCCGACGGTACCGCGCCCCTTGGAGAGATAGTGCAACCAACCTCAGCTGCGCTGTCATCGCGCGACGCAGCAGAGGCTGGTAGCACTATCTCTCCACGGTCTCAATCTTTTATTGAGTCGCTACTCTAGAAAGCAGGACGGGACGCGACGTCCTGTGGGAAGTCAAGTCTCAGCCCTTGTGTTTAATAAATTAAAAGCAGCCCGCAAAAAGACAGGGACAAAACGAAAAGTACACAGGACGAGCGCTGAACTATCAAATTGTTCGAGCTGTCTTTTTTTTTTTTTTCAATAAATGTTCAGTTGATAGTTCAGCGCTCGTCCTGTGTTCTTCACTCTTTGTCCCTGTGTTTTTTGCGCGCAACTTTTTTATTTATTAATTCAAGCACCAACTCGCCTGCAATGCAACCCTCGCGTTTATCGTAGCAAGTTTTGTATTGCCGTCAAGCTTAATTTTTTTTTTCTTACTCGGCAAACCAGTACGATCACGTGGCCTATGTTTTCGCGTGTAGGCACCAGGAAAAGAAATGGCGAGACAGTGGCAAGGGGATTGTTATTGCGCTTGGCCGTGAGAAATGGGACAGCCAGCTACTTCCGAATAATATACGTTTTCATTATGACATTAATATGCCGTATATCATCCGGTGTTTATTTATAAGGGGACTCAGCGAACGTATTTCGCTGGCTGTTTGTTTTCTTTCTGCAGAAATCGGTGTATCTTGGTGGTTTCTTTTTGTACTGACGCTACAAGCGGTGACTGTTTGTGAAAAGAACATAAATAACTGAGAGTCTACACTTAAGTAACAATGTGTATGCACTCATAACGCTTTACGCTTATTGTAATACGATACTTGTAAAACAAGTGCAATGAGTCTTAACAGGCCAAAGTCCGAATACTTAACGTACATTCATGCATTTGACACCTTTCGTTTGTTTTAGTTTTTCATTTTTTCCCCTAGCGGATATTTATTGGTGTTTGTCGGCTTATAACCTTAAAGTTTACGCTGCTTAGTTCAAGATGAATGATTACGGCACTTGCAGGTGTCCTGTACAAAAATATTTTCAAAGTGAAATTTCTAGCTGAGTGATTCATGGTTCGTGATTCACTCAGTAACCCATCGGTTACGTTTTACGGACACGCGTCCAACTCTTTGACATACTTGTTTGATTTTAATACCGCGGTGTTGTTTGCTGGTTTTTTTTTTTTTTTAACATTTCCGAAGCAACAGTTTCGAAAGTTGTAAAATTTTGACAATTAATGACTTTAAAAATCGGAGTTTGCGGATAGACCATTCCGGAAAAATGCAGCGCCCCCTTCGTTTTTTCGACGCATTATGGGGATGTGATCGACGGCGCATGAAAGCGTACCCATAAATAGAATGAACGGTTCACAATGATTTCGCGTTGCGCGATTTCAGAGCGCAAAGAAGGCAAGACACTAACAAAACATGATACGTATCGGCTTTTGTCGTGTGTTCGTCCTGTTTTCTTTGTGCTCTGAAGTCGCAGTGGCCAGAAAGAATGGATCGCGCAGTTTCCAGGTTGTACCAAGAGTACGAGGCGGTCTGAGCGTACATCGGAACGTTCCCACAGTGTCCCGCACCGTGCTAGTGCACTATGGGTCGTCGAGAAGCCTTTTGAGAATTTTTCTAGAAAGCTCTATTGTTTGAGTGTTGTCTGCAATTTGTGATCTGACATAGCATATGTAGAGGTGGTCACATTTTCGCGTGCAACCGTGACGGCGTTTCGTTTTAGAGAATTTGTTTATACCTCGTGCCCCCGAATCTAGCTGAAGCCTGGATTCGGCATACCAGGGCATACCAGGGCACTACGGGGATGGCAATGCAGAAACAACCGTACATCACTTGGTGTACCTGGTGGAGGCGGGCCGCCAAAGATCTTCCTGGGGCCAAGATTCCGCGGCACCCTGTTGCACGGCTCGCAATCAAGTCTGGTCGATCCATAAAGGAGGTGACAGAGATTTTAGGTGACGAATTTTGCCGCTTCTCAATTCTACCAAAGCAGTACCAAGAGTGATTTAAGAACCCACCACAAATTCCGATTAGACAAGCTCAAAATAAAATAGCGTCGTTTGCAGCGCGCTGTGACCTCACCCTAATGGAGCTCGCCCATTCACTTGATCACTGTCGAAAGAATAGCGCCCTTGATCCTAATGGAATAACCTACCAATCACTCAGGAACGTTGATCCTGTTTATCATGTCGCCATACTCGAAAACCTCAACATTATCTGGAAGACAGGCAAACTTCCGGGTGCATTGAGGGAGTCGACGGTAATTCCCATACTTAAGCAAGGGAAGCCAGCGGGAAAGGCGTCATTATACAGACCAGTTTCCTTGACAAGCTGCATCGGGAAGGTCCTTGAATGAACGGTTCCATGTCGCTTAACCTGGCTTCTGTACAGAGTAAGTGCCTTCTTACCTGACTTGCCCGCTTCATGATGAAGAGGTGCACTGCTGATGCCAGGAGATCTTGTCACATCATTAGTGGAAGCCAGGACCACTGTACACATGGTGCACTGCGTCTTTCTCGACATCGGCCGTGCATTTGATGCACTATCACACTGTTTCGCGGACCCCTTGTGGATTGGCGGAGATGATGTAGGACCCCGTTCGTGGTGAGGGGAAGGAAAAGTCGGGAGACAGGGCTTCGCGGAACCCTAGGATGCTTTCGCGGACCACAAAGGGTCCGGGGACCCCCATTTGAGAACCACTGCACTATCATATGCGACCATCTTTCATTCACTTAAGTACTATGGGGTTTGCGGCAAATTCACAACCTTTATTGAGGCCTTTTTTTCTGGACGATCCATGCGCGTGAAATTACTAGGCGCAACTAGCACTCTCTGACCGATAGCTCAAGGTGTCCCAAGGGAAGTGTCTTGAGCTCTCTTCTTTTCAATATAATAATAATAAATGTTCATTTTGTTTCATCACTGAAACGGGGGACAAAGACAAAAAGCTGCTACAGCAGCTTGACGGAGGTCCTGGCCCACTTTACAGCACGTGATTCCCAACCGCTTTCAGAAAATGAACAAATTGTGTACATTGAGAGAAAGGACACTATTTTAAATGTACAGACCACATATACAAAATAAGGAAAAAAGGAAATTAATCATTTATTGTAGTATACAATGGTACAGTGACCCGTATGCCTTAGCCGTACGTAAAAAAACAACCCTAAAATAATGCTCGTACCTCTGCCAGTGTCATTGCATGAATATCAACATCTTTTAAAAATAATTCGCTTAATAAAGTAGTTAACTGGTAATTTAGTGTGGTGTTATAGCGTAATGTATGTGATGGTGAAACAAAACATCTTTATTTAAGGTGAAATATTTATCAGGAAGTCAAAAGGTCAAGGCTACATTATTTCCTCAAAAACTTTATTTTTAAACTGCGTAGACTTCTTGTACGCCACAAGAAGTCGAGACCTGTAAATATTTGAAATTGTTTTTATATTAAACAATGAAAACAAGTGTTCAGTATGATCATAGTATAAAACATTGGCAATAGAACGCAAAGCTTTCTTTTGTAAGATATGTAGTTTATTTATATTTGTTTTTGTTGTATTTCCCCAAACTAGATGACAATAATTAAGTTGCGAATATACCAAAGCATTATAAAGTTGAAGCGGAGTTTGTAAAAACGAAGTAAAAGCTACGTGAAACAACGTGCAGAGATTAAAAAAAAAAATACAGTATTTTTTTCTTGAGTTTTATATGCGCTAGAAGAGATGACTATGAGTCAACAAATTATATGATTGTAGTAGAGAAGTTTGTAGGGCCATTCCTGCTTAACTGTTCAACATAGGCATGACTATGACAGACAGGGTAGCGTATCGAAATAAACTGCTCAAAGCCACTGCATCGCAAATTAGTTCGCGTCTAATCTAAACAATCAGGGATTGGAATCTGTAATTAAACCAGGTTGGAAGAAGTTAGAATACCGAATAAATCAGGTTAGAAAAAAAATTAGAGTTTATCAATAAATCAGAGGTATTTATCTTGAGATCCCATTGTCTTTTTGCATATTAATTATGTTATATCACAAGGTGCATAACGGGATACGGTGGTCTGTGCTACGTCTGCCTAAAAACGGACGTTTACAAGACAACGCCCCACCTCAGTTTGAATCAGTACCTACAATTATCACGAAGTTCATAAAAAAAATGGTGAAATCATTGCGAGGTGGTCGTATCTCACCGCCATAATTTCTTCCCTAAAGCCAGGGTCACACTGCTTGTACATCATACAAAAGACAGTCTGCAAACAGATTCGAACGTGAGTTCGAATCTGTTTGCCCCTATTGAATTCTCGATGTGTAAACATTTAGGGCGTGGAAACGGGAAAGGGGGGGGGGGGGGGTTTAAACATATGATACGCTGACCAACACCTGACCCCCCCCCCCCCCCCCCCCCCCCTCAAGAAATACCTGCGTCCACCCCTGGTTATTATAATGTACGCTAAAGGTTCAACTGGCGCTAGTGTTTATGCGACTTCCAGGAGGCAAATTGAAGCAGACAACAACCAGTGTACTTCTGCGGTGCTCATGTACTATCGGAAACAATATGAGCGTGAAAGCGCCTCCGCGGCGACAAGTGGAGGCGCGTTCACGCTCATACTGTTTCCGATAGTACATTCCTATGGGAAAATGCGCGTGCATTTTGTCTCTTCGCGGAAAAACAACATAAAACCCTTTTATTTGGGTCGTACCAAATGGCATGCTCCTTTGTTAACGTTGTAAAAGTGGAATTGCTTTAATTAGGGCATTTTTCTACATCAATGAACGATGTTTAACTTCGCCGTATTTCAGGCCCAAACCTCTGTTTCACAGCGGGTGTGTAAGAACAAGCGAGGATTCTAAGCATAATCTAAAGGAATAGAGAGTCTGTTCAAGGCTCGCCAGCATTCCACTGACACTTATATATTGCTAATATGCCAGTCCTGTCACTATATGAAAATGACATCTTGATGTCTTGCATCTTTGCGAGCGGTTAAAAACATTAAAAAATTAAAAAAGTATGTGGGCAATGAAAGGTGTCTCTTTTTTATTACTTTCTATGCGGGGCAGCTTTTATGAGTTTTATTGTTCTGAAAGTTTTCGAGCGTACGGGTGACGTTTTCAACGTAGAACAAGAATCTTCGCACAAAGCAGAAAGAATAAAGCGGTACTTACTTACTTAAAATCGGACTGTATTACGTGGCCTTCAATTAGTTTTGATCGGACATGCACAGGGAGTTACTGATTCAGTGTTACTGCGTAGTTCTTGCCTTCTCTTTTAGTTTTCTAGGTGTCCTTCATTTGTTAGGCTCGTATATCCCCCATGCTGAAAAGCGCCGACGTCGTGTTCGCGCTAACACTGTCCGACAGTGCACATAAATACATGTACGACGCTGTTTTAGCACCGTTTTAATGAAATGAATTTGAAAGAAAAACGTCGTAAGTTACCAATCATTTCGTCTGCCTGACTGAGAAATGTTCCAAGCTACCTAGTACGTACGAATTATTCGGGGTATTTGCTCTTATAATCGATCCCAAGGAGAAAATTCCCTTACCTTTTCCCATAGGAATGCATTACCGGAAGTCAACTTTCGTCAGCTTGCTATCTACTTCACTTTTCTACTGCACACTAGCGCCATTTGAACCTCTAGCGCACATTATAATAACTCTACACTCTCGAAACAAAAGGGTATCACCTTACACCTTTTTGTCCCATATAATGCACCCCAAAACTTCCGTTCGACGTACAGCGCACTATATTCGAACAGACGGCCCCAAGTTTTACGAGGGGCTTGATAACGGTGCGATATAATAGCTAAAATACGTATCAAAGACCACAGCAAGAAAACACTGAGGTTTTGCTGTAAGGCCAAGAAAACCCTGATTTTTTTTTTTTCTTTTGTAGTCAATAACACTAACATTAGCTATTTTAATAAGTTGTACCACACGGCTATCCCTGGACAAAAGGGTGTGAGGTGATACCCTTTCTTTTTAGAGTGTGTGGTTTGGAACGCCAGGTAGAGGGGCTCTGGGGGTGACCAATGATTATGCGCCACTGTACGCACAGCATCGTGGGAATCACTTTCCTACTCTTAGAATGCCGAGTGTCCTCCACGACGCTTTCTTTCGTGAGACGTTTCCGTGTTGTGTCTGGCGTGTCGTTCGTTTACTTAAACGCTTCCGTTTACTCTATAGTGCCAGAGGAGGTTTCCTGGTGAGGCACGTTTTGTCGATTCTCGTCGGATTCGTTGGAGACAGTCTATGTTCTTTGCCTGTACACAAAGCAAGATTGCTGATTTGGTGTTGGAAGTCTATGCTTTGGAACCTAAGCTTTCGGCCTCCAGGGAAGGGTAGTGACTTTCTGTCCGATTTCTCGAGAATTCGTCAGGGCCCAGTGACATTTTAACTAGACCCTGATTGGGTAGGACAGGTTTCGGAGCACTGTCAAAACCCCTGCCTGGACGAAAATTGTTGAGTTTTCACTGGCCCGAGAGGCCATTAATTGTTCTCCCACGGTTTGCCCCGTAATAGGCCTGTTGCTCTCGGCCAGGGGTCGCGAGCGCATTCGCTAGACTAAAGCGCCGGATATCCTGACTTACGCAAGTACCGCCACTGTTTGATCCTTTCGCGGGCGTTCATATCCGGAGAGCAAATCGTCTGCTTCTGGCGCAGGAGTTACTGGGATGTCTGAGCGACACGGAGCTAATACTTCCTCCTCGCTTTGAACCTTGAAATTGTGCTTTTTTTATTTTCCTTTTAAAACCACATAAAAACACAACTGATATTAAGTTAGTTATATTAAGTTATTTAATTAAGTTATATTAAGTTTTTAGTTTATTTTATATATTTGTTTATTTCATTTCATATCATTTTATATTTTATATATTTTATTTTATATTTTTTAAATTTTATTTTATATAAGTAAGTTATAGTAAGTTAGGTTTTACGATATAAGTTGTTTTTATGTGGCTTTGAATACAAAAAGAAAAATGCAGAAAGTCGAGGTTCAAAAAGAAGAGGAAGTATTAAAACAGAGTAGGTAACCCAGCCAGAGGGTAGGACTTTTGGAAGGGCACTCTTGAAAACTACAAGTCCTTTTTCGTGAAGGTTGGATTCGTTGTTCAATTTGAAGGGGGGGGGGGGGGGGAGAAGGACAAGGGGAGAAGGAATAAATGCTAAGTTTTCTGCATCTTTTAAGTGACCAATATTCGGGAAACAAGGGTGTGTTCGAAGTTCGGTAACCTGTTCTTTTGTTGTAACAGTAGGTCTCTTTTGCGGAAGTTCAGTGATGGCTTGTAGTCGACCTTAGATTTCTTGGTGTATGAGGATTCGTGTAAGCAGGGAAAGTAGCTGAGTCTGAAACGTCCCTCTTTCTGTCCTTTCCGTGGACTAAAAGTTTCGCTTTTTGTACTGCAGTCTCGGGCACTGAAGAAAGAATCGATATCCACTAGCTCTCCTGCATCCGACTGTTACCAAGCGAGGACCACACAAAATAAGCCCCAAGATAAGTGACCAAAGCGTTAACGAGATCTTGCTCTTCGTAAAGATATTGTTTTTTATACTTTTAGAATTTCCCTCTTAGATATAAAATACAAATCACACCACTGGACGAAAAAAGGGAACGCCGTTTCTTTTTTCGTTCTAGTAAAACTTTAACGAGTGCCCGTTCAGTTCCACTAATGCAAAAGGGAAAGGCGGCGTTCCTTCGTTCCTCGTAGAAGAAACGCGTTCAAGGAACGGCGTTCCTTGGAACGCCGTCCCGTACAACACTGGAGCTAATCACCGCAGAGGAGAAGCGACGAAACGGCTCGTGCTCTCAGGTCACTGTGTCGTTAGCTCCATATGGTCTATAGGACGTTTCGGTGTAGGGCGTTTCGGTGTAGGACGGTTCGGTGCGGACTTTTCGGTGCACGGACATTTCGGTGCACGGCCAATCAAAATCACTAGTTTTTTTTTTCTTTTTTCTTCTAAACATAATAAGCACTATTTTAGTTAAAAATTCGTTTTTTTCTGGCATTTTATCATTTTGTAAACTTCTTCATCGTTTACGGTCACTTACTGATATACGGCCTAAGTGACTTTGTTAGACGAGGTATCATCCTGCGTGAGGATTGGAGACGTTGGACATTATGGTTCGTTTGCCGGTGTATCTTTTCCAACGTACAAAAGCATCACATCGTGATTACGCGTTGGTTCGATGGAGGCGTTCTTGGCGTCTTCTGTAAAGGTATTGGCTTTATTATTGGTAATCCATGTGGGAAAGGCCCCAACAGCAAGAAGCTTGAGAATGCTAAAAATTACCCGATTAAACGTTAAGAAATTTCGAGGAACTTTGAGACGTCCTTCTTCCTGTGTCCTTTTTCTTCCACGACGTTTTCCATCTTTTACAACGGTCTTGGGTTATTTTCAACGTGACCAACATCCACCAGGTCACCTGCACACTCACCGTTTTTTTTTCATAAAGCTTGAGAAGTTGTTTATGTATGATAGCTCAGAACAATTTGAAATATCTTCAAATGTGCGTCCATCGCGAAATCGCATAGCATCGATTGTTTAGCACACCTGACAGAAGAAATTAAAGTTTTTATATCCGTCACGCGTCACAAGGTTTGTAATATAAATCAAGACATAAAACACCCTTAAAGTGCCCGAGACTATGGTAAAAGATGGGAAACGTCGTGGAAGAAAAATGACACAGGAAGAAGGACGTCTCAAAGTTCCACGAAGTTTCCCATCTTTTACCACAGTCTCGGGTAATTTTCAACATTCTCAAGCTTCTTGCAGTCGGGAACCTTTCCTACACAGATTGCTAATAATAATCCAATATTTTTACACAAGACGCCCAGAATACCTGTATCGACCCGACGCGTAAACACGATGTGATGCGTATAGTGCGTACGTTGGAAAAGAGACACCGGCAAACAAAACATAACGTCCAACACCTCCAGTCTTCCCGCAGCATGGTGCTGCGCCTAACAAAGTCACTTAGGTCGTATATCAGTAAGTGACAGACTTGTACGTAGTTGAGCTACTCTACTCAAGTTACTGTAGTTTAACTACTTTTCTGTGCAGTTTAGTAACTTTCGATTGCATTTTATTTCGGTAATTAGTAGTTTACTTTAATTACTTTTTCTGAGTAACTTCTACTCAAATTACAAATTACTTTCAAATTTTAGTGCTTGTTTAGCCTATCAACAAACATTCCTGCACAAAAAAAAATAAGATGTTGGAAGATCAGCTGATATTTGCAAAGAGGCGGAAGCATGTGGCCTAGGAAAGGGGGGGGAGGAAGAAACTAGGTTGGAGAGTCTGAATCCCCCCAAAAGTTTCCCGAGCCCCCCCTCTGAAACAACACCGCTACGAAGTGCGGGGAGCGAACAGGCACGACGCAAGAGAGGCCGAGTAACTGCGGGATTAGCACCGAAGGCTGGCATTTCTTTGTGTCCCGATGCTCAAGGAGACTTGACCTATTACGAAGAAAGGGCTGGTTCCCGCTTCTCCCCAACGTAGAAACTCTCGCCAACTACAGGAGCTGCACACACCGCATCCTCACTCAAAGGAGGCAACAAAATGCAGCACCTGCTCTGAAACTCATCTGGTGGTCCCGTAGTTTGTGCTGTACTCTAAGAATCGCGTGCTAAAGGGCAACGCAAAGGGGACCTTTTTTGCGTTTCCTTTCCTCCCAAAGCATATAATATGCAGATCTTCAAAGATTTGAAGATCGTTCGAGAAACCTTAGTAATTCGCCCAACATTTTTATATAAACAATAATAAACATGCAGTGTTGGGAAGTACTTTAAGTACATGGTACTTAAAGTACCAGTGTTTAGAAAACTTGTACTTTACTTGAAGTACATTCTCTGAGCATGTACTTGTACATTACGAGGAAAGTAAAACTCCCGACTTCAATGTACAATCTCCGAATTTGAATACATAAAAAAATGGCGTATCGTCGTGTGAAAACTCGCTCTTTCAAGACGTCATCTGGTCATTTCTCTGAGTGAAGTAATGGCGGCTATAAGACCGACACAAATAAGTGGCTTATAAGTTGATTGTGTCAAATAGCTCGTCAGCGAGAGTAAAACAACTACTCTGTGGCGACTTGACTTTATACAATATTTGCTGCCATTTCCGTAAAAAACGGATGCACCTCCGATTACCTCTGGAGCAATGCGTACCAGTTAAAAAAACACTGCATAGGGACTGAAAGGGCATCATGCAAGATTCTGTTAAAAGTACTGGTACTTTACCTTGAAATGTATTATATTTATAGTACGTTACTTTAAGTTCATTGCACCCGGTGTACTTACTACTTTACTTGAACTACATAGCCTCTAATTTACTTTGTACTTTACTTCAAGTACTTTTTAGATGCACTTTACGCAACACTGTAAACAAGCAAACACTGTATATAAATCAAGCTCAGGCAGTGCTAAACCTCAAAATTGAAATGACTTTTGCAGTACATCATTGACCAAACAAACGAGAAAGTACAAAACAATTAGGCACGAGGACGCAGAACCAGCTATTAAAGCATTTCTTTGAAAAAAGCAATCCGATCCATATTTGTCTAGCACAATTTCGGTAACGGATCAAAACCATGTACTTCCCTTTTACCATAACAAAAAAAAAGTTAAAAGTAACTTCAAAGTAACTTCTAAAGTAATTCACTACTTTTTACGGTAATTAGTGATTTTCTCAATTACTTTTCATTTGAGTAATTTCTACTTTACTCAAATTAGTTTTGAGATCAAAACTCAGTAACTTAACTACTTTTTTTAGTAACTTGTACACGTCTGAGTGACCATAAATGGATGACCAAGTCTACAAAATTATAAAATCCGAAAGAATCATTTTTGACTAAATTAGTGCTTATTACTTTTAGAGAAACCAAAACAAAAAAAAAATCCCGCAGTTGTCAATACCGTGCACCGAAAAGTCCGTGCACCGAAACGTTCGTGCACCTAAAAGACCGCACCGAAACGCCCTATACACCGAAACGTCCTAAACCGAAATGTCCGGATCCCTGCTCCAAATAAAATGTATTCGCTGGACGCCATATTCGAGGGCGATGTTTAGAGCTCACGCTCAGATCTAACTCGCATCAATAGCCTGCGAAGACCGGCAATCTTGATCGTGCGGAATGCACGTTGCAAAAGAATAGCGCGGGTGGGCCGCCAGCACGCGCTAAGCAGCCGCGCACACAGCCATGGCCGCCACTGAATACTCCCCATAGGAACCAGTTTTTAGCCAGGTTCGCTCGAGAAGACAAACGATTTCGCGCTAAATATATATTAAGGTTGTTGATGTTTTTCAAATTCAGCGGTAGATTTCATAGGGTGGTGTCATCAGACAAGTACAGAAAGGGGGGGGGGGGGGGGGGGGGGCACTGACTGCTCTGACGTCCCAGCGCGTTCACATCTCCTCCTTTCCCTGAGTCCCTCGACGTACACTCCGTTTCGCCTTACATGCGAGTGTATAAGTAAATACGAGGGCAAACTCCCGGGTCTCGGCACGCGCGCTCAAACGAGTGCAAGCACCGTTTATGGCCGCTGACGTGTTGCCTCTAGCTTCGGCTTCGCTCACCCATAAAATGAAACAAAATATATATGCCGGTTGCTATCGGACGAAATCGGGTGAACGCGGATACCTCGATCGACAACGAACGCGGTCCACGTGTCCTGGGAGAGTAGCCGGTTTCTGGGGGTCACCACCGCCCGACTCCACGTGGAAGCCAACGCCTGAGCCTTTCACCTCCGAGCGCCATCGTTCGTGGATTCACGCAAAGTCTTCTAACTTGCGTCAGCGTCATTGCCAGTGCGTCTTGCAGCGTCTCCCGACGATCGCGACACTAACACGCGGCGACGCAAAAAGGTACGCGACTGACGCTTGGCGGCAGACGCTAGCCCACCAAGTGGTCTGGCTCACACTAACGGGTGCCTCAACGTCCTTCTGTTTAGGGTGATGCCATCCTTTGAAGTGCCCGATGCCGACAGCCGACACTCACGGGGAAAATTCGCAATTTTCACTACCTATGGAAGCGCAAGTTCGTCTGCTTCTTTTGCAGGCGTTGTGGTGACGTCAGAACGCCGAGCTCTGATTGGCTCCGATTGAAGGATAGTGGGTAGACCTCAAGGCAGCTTGTTTTGAGGTCTACGCACTATCCTTCCAGTCAGAGCCAAGTGGAACTCGGTTTTTTTACGTCACCAAGACCCCCTGCAAAAGAAGCAGACGAACTTGCGCTCTGCATAGGGGGCGCACCAGTTCCTATCAAAATGGCTGTCGTCTGGATGATCGTTGTAGAACAATAGTACGAGGTTGGGACTGCGACGCGTGCTTCTACCTCGTGCTTCTACGTCGGAAAGGTATAAGCGAGGACCTTTATTCTGAAATCGATCATCCAGGAGCTAGGGAGCCCTATTCTCACGTCCCGGTACCACCGTCGCTGAAAGTTGCGAGCACAAAAGAACCGTCGAGAACAAAATGTCGCCCTAGCATAGTCAACGCCACGATTGCGTGCAGAAACACGCTCTTTCACGCGCTTCAAAACAAAACAAACAAACAAAAGAAAACGCTTGGGAAAAGAAATTGGTCAGATGCCATCACCCTAAGCAAAGCGCACGTGAAGGCTCCTTAGCTCCAGCTAGATGTCACTAAATAAGCTACGCTTCAGTGTTACGACACTTGGCCATATTGTGGCTTAAAATCATGATTGCCAGTTATCTGAAGGTTTATCTAAAATCACAGGAAACGTTTATCCGTCCTCAACAAATGTTTAAACAGTTCGCGATAGAGAAAAGCAATATTACATGAGCTTCCTAACAGCGAATCTAATGCTGAAGAAGTCGCACTTTTGAGTGATGACGATCGGCAGTTGCGCCTGCGCTGCATAAGCACCAATATGGCGGCGCCCACAACAATGTCGGGGAACAGAGTGCCGATACTCTAAGCGCAGCTCATTTAGTGTCTCTTGCTCCCACCAGGTCGGAGCACGAGCGAAAGCTCGCGCTGAAGAACCCAGGGATCCTGGGTTCAATCCCCTCCGCTTCCCATTTCGATCTGAATAAGCATAGCACTAGCGTGCGGTCGTGAGTCCCTTCTGTGGTGCACGTTAAAGACCCCAGGCTAGCGGTTGTACCTTACAGCTAAATTGCTCATCCACTGCGTAAACCAGCGTCACCGCATCTCAAAGGCAAACCACACCGACTTTACGCTGTATAAACACAAACATCAATTTTCATTTTTTTTCTCTTTTTTGCGTTGATTTTTGTGAGTTTTAGCGTGTTTTCCGCTTGGGGCGGGTCGGATATATCCACTACCGATGACGTCATGCGCAGGCCTAGCCTTCAAGATGGTGTTGTTTCAGCATTCCCTGCCAAGCGCACGCACTTGTGGAGTGCAAGCATCGTTCAGAGCAACACACTCGTGCCTAGAACTTCGGCTTCTCTCGCACGCCAAATAAAAAAATAAAAAATGAACTATTCGTTACCTTATTTCTAAACAAAATAAGGAAGAACGCGGATAAAACAACACCGCATACATTATCCACGTGTCGTGAGAAAGCAACCGGTTTCGGGTAGTTTCGGGGGTTGCTGAGAGAAAGAGAGATAGACATAAGTAACTTGTTTGTTATCTGTCTCACGTGGATTTGGAGGCACGATTGTGAAAGACGGGCAGGTTTTACCTCTCTCGCCCTAATACTTTTTTGGCGGGTAACTACGTGAACCTTATCTGGGTTCCGGCCGTAATTGCAATTTTAGAGTAATCCGTTTCTCGCTCGACGTGTTTTTCTTCACGCTCTACTAGCTATCAACTGCCATCGGAAAAAAAAATATATAATAATAAAGTGATCAAAAATTAAGCACCAGAGAACTCGGGACGTTTCACAAATAGAAACAAAGAAACTGCAATATTTTCTCATCACGTTCGCCAACGCTTCACTGTAAAAATGTTTGTAATGTAACAGAAAATATCCGAAAAATGTCGGTCAAAATGGGGGAACGGTTCTGTTAAATTAATATACAGACAAGCTTATCGGTTAAAAAAACAGGGCTTATGTTACTTGTCAAGAGCACGAGCTTTTAGTAAATGCGCAGTCTGAAGATACTCGTATTATCGGTAAACAAAAACAGAGTTTTATTATGCTAAGAAAACGTCGTCTCTTCGTAAATAAGCACACTACAAAACGTTCCGTCATTTGTTCCAAAAAAAAAAAAAAAACTTTCTGTGAATAAACAGAGTAAACAAAGTCATATTACTGTAAAAAAAATTCCTTATTTTTGCAAAAAGGATGACAATGAAATCAGTGAACGAAGCCATAGTAGAAAACAAAAATTACGTCTCGAAGGAATGTTTGTTTCGCAATACATTGTGTTGTATACAAAAATTGAGCATTCCGGTGTTAATCCACATTACAGTCACAGCGATAGCTGCGATTTCTACCTCTGTGGTGCACGCGTAGCCTGTTACAGTTCTCCGGAAGTGCGCGTTCCTTTACGGCAATATACGTGCAGTTTGAGATACGAATAGGGTAATGCGGCTACATGAACGCCGTCCCTTCCTCGTGTGTTTTGGGGCTAGGGGGAGGTTACACGGGAGAATAATCGTCTCGCGGTATTTGAATAAATAACTAAAATCTAATAATTCCTATAACCTCCAATAGGAATCAGCGTCAATACTGCGTTTTTAACACGATTCATTGTGTCAAGTATAAATTGTAATGCATTTTAGTTAATTAATCACCCATGACTTTTCTGAAGTCGCTGAATTAAGAAATATAAATCATTCCCCCCGAACTTTTTAGACGAAATATAAAGTAGGAGTAATGTTTGATCAGCCTCTACGTGTTTATGCGACAAATGTCGCGGTAACCGGTCAAGTCGAAATTAAAAATAATACTGCCATATATTGCGTTCGGGTGAACAGGGCATTCGTAGAGAAGGACGCGTCATTGGTTTGGCTGTTTTTGTCGCTGTTATTCGTGTGTTCTGTTTCTATATGCCAGTCCATTGTAGTGTATTTTAGAGCTTGAATGGCTAGGTAAATACCAGCGGTGCAGTTCGCTGGTATCGAACATTTTTGCAACCTGGGGAAAACAGACTCATTTTCACAAACTCCCAGAAGAGGAATCCGCTTTATTTTTTTTTTTACAAAAACTCTGTCTCACGTATCTAAAAACTAAAAACTGCTTTTTTGTGTTTTTACTAGGTTGGGCAACAGAAAGTCATTCATTTGATAAAATAGACAAAATTGAAACGATACATTTTTTTCACGAACATTACGGAAACAGAGAAACAGACGAAAACAGATATTTTGTGGCAAAAGAGCTGCCCAGCTCTTTTTGTTCTTTTACACAGTTATTTCTTGCGGTGTATATTTCGTTTTTATTTTTTTCTCTTTCTCCCACTTTTGTTTTGTTCTATCCATTCCTCCTTCTCTCTCTCTCTTTCTTTCTCTCTTTTTCTTTTTGTTTCCGTTTTTTACTATTTCCATACAAGTGCAATAAATAAATAAATAAATATTGAGGAGTCTATTGCACACTCAACTGTATTTCGTTTCATGGTATGTTAACGAAAAAGTGTTCAGAATAAACAAATGGACCCTTTCCACCAAGTCTGGCAACAGTGGGGGGAAAAAGCTAGTTCTGTCAGGTACAGTGGGCAGCGGATGTGTTCCCGGTTTGTTTACGTCACACCAGTACGAGTTTTCTGGTGTAATGAGAGGAGGTCGTGGGTGAAATACAGCTGTCGTTTCTTTATCACACGCTGAGAGATTTTCTTTTTCGTCTCAGAATAAGAACCAAGCGACTGAGTGAATATGTAAGCGAAAGTGGACTATTTCCTTAAACATTTCTTGCATGCTTCGGTGATCCGCACGAGGCCACCTTGTTGCGAAAGAGAAGTAGGTATTCGTGGCTACAGCAGTTGAAAGGCTTGCGGTTGCCTCACCCTTAAGCCCGGTTCACACAGTTGCGTTTGACTGCGTTTGACTGCGTTTGACTGCGTTGCGGCTGCGAGACACAAGGACATCCCTGCTGCTTATATCACGTGCCAAGAAGATTCCTTGAATTGGATTCCACGCTTCATACGAAGCACAGATATGCCGGAGACTCGCTTTCGGTTCTCGCCGCAACGCAGTCAAACGCACTAGTGTCTGAACCGGCCTTTAGTTTATTTCCGATCAATCGCGAGCTTACGCAACACCCAGGGCACAGATCGGCGGTCCGTTGACTACGGACTCAACAAGTGCTGTGCGCAGTTCTCGCGAGTCCACTGACTAGCAAACATGTTAGCAGGTTGCAGACTGCACGAGACGCAGGTAAGTTTCGCGCCTACGAGCAGTTTTGCGAAAATAGTGTCTCCCTGTTTGCTTGGATGGCGCTCGCACGTCCTGTGTGCAGACGGGCTATGTAAAAGCCAAATGGATCGAGGCTGATGCAGCTAGCCTTTGCATCTACCCCCTAATCCTTCCAATCAGAGCTCGGCGCTCCGACTGTCCCCTCGCGCACTCGTCACCCCCTCTCCCTCGGTTTCCTTCCGTACAATGGTGTGTTTGTCGTCCTGAGTTGCGTAGCTACGCAATGCGGAGTGTAAGTTCGTCTGCTTCTTGCACAGGGGTTGCGTGACGTCAGAACGCCGAGCTCTTATTGGCTGATTGAAAAACGATAGTGCGTAGACCTCAATGCATCCAGCATTGAGGTCTACCTACTATCTTTTCGATCAAAGTCAATCAGAGCCTGGCGTCCCATTGACGTCACCGCAACTCTTGCGCAAGAAGCAGACGACTTGCTCTCCGCATTGTTTTCTGGAAACGGGAAGCGGAATCTCGTGGCGGCTGATATGTTGTACATGATGATTGAAACCGGAGACTGGTATACATTGACATGAAAATCATCATTTAAAACTTACACCAGCTGGCCTGCACATTAACCCTTTTTTCGTATGTTGTCGCAGATTATATAGTGATCGTCGTCCAAGTGCGTTATTTGAACTCTCTTCCTATATATAGAGCTAGACGAAAAGTGTCAGTCTTTACAACGAGGAACGAAACGAAGGTTCTGAGGAAAGGGAATGTTGAAGGTGACGCTGACGGGCGTAAGGTTGATGGCCTTTCCTTCCTCCGGAAGAATGTTGAATCTCTGCAAGAGTGACGTCAGGTACAGAAAGATCTCCACTGTGGTTAGCGTCTCGCCTGGACACATCCGTTTACCTGCGAGACAAAAATACATCCAATCACTAATCACTCTCTCCTTTTTTTTCTTCTTTTTTTTTTTTTGAGTTGAGGGTTAAGGTAGTCGCTATGTTCATTGCTGGCCTACGAAACATGAGGCGGAGCTTACTATGATCATTCTCCTTGCTTCCTGATTCGTCATTTGGCATTTTTATCGGCTAATGACATAATCTCATTGGTTGAAGAGCGAAAAGAAGGTGCTCGAGATTCGGCCCGCCCCTTTGTACCTTAAGTTATTCGTGAATACTTCGCGCCCACGATTCCGGGGGAAGCCTTTAAAGTGACCGCATAAATCGGCTTGGTAACGTATTGCGCTACGATTTACCACGGAGGTTCCCAAACGCGGTGGAAGCATCGCACCAAAATTTCAAAAAACAAACTAACCTGAGTAAAAAGTAAAACAAAACAAAAGAACGATAACTGATTTTTTTTTTTTTTTTTTCTAGTTATGGCACCCGTCTGCTGTCCACGCACCCTCTGACTGGCGCAACCACCGACAGATGGCGGCAACGGCCCCGGCGTCAGCTTGGACGCCCAGTAGTGCCAAACGCAGACGACATGTAGCTGAAATTGCTCGGCGAACCATTGGTTTTATTGGTTTTGTGTCCAGTTAATCTGTCTTATTTAGAAAAAAAAAAAGAGAAATGATGCACTGAGTATTTTAGCACCGAAAAAGCGCTCGCCGTTTATGATTCGAAAACACCGCCTGCTTTTGACACCACGGGTCGGTAAGTAGTAGTAGTAAATACGTTTATTGAAAAGAAAATGTGATGATGCCGTTGTCTCTTGCTTGCTGTTGCCAGACGTCGCTGCCACCACCTGTCGGTTGTTGCGCCAGTCAGAGGGTGCATAAGAAGCAAACAAGTGCCGTAAATTAAAAAAAAAAATCAGTCACCTTTTTTTTTAAACTTAATTGTCATGCGGTGTTGTTACTACCTTTGGGCACCTATGTGGTAGGTCGTAGCGAGATACGTTACCAAGTCAATTTATGCGGTCACTTTAAAGGGATGCAGAACCAAACATTTCGTCATCATATCCCCCATTCACGCTTACGCGTGAATGGGGGATATGATGACGTCAATTTCGATGCGTGTGCTCGCGCACAATGGCGGCTGCTGGCTCGTGGAAAGATCGTGCGCCACTTATTATAGACACTGAAATGTTTGGTTCAGCATCCCTTTAACGGCTTTCACCGGATTCGTGGGCACGCTGTATCTAACTCATATTGCCCTTGCCGAACAGTTCTTCTCATGAGTCGCCACCTTCCAAAATATAATCACTTTCCACTGTGTAAGCATTTTCCTATGTTGTGCATTAAATTGACAGCACCTGATACCGCTGGTATGACTTCAATAAGAAAACATTCATTATATATATACAGGGTGTTTTTGTTTTAAGCTTAACAGAATTTTTAAAATCAAACCATGAAAGCTAGGTTAAGGCGGTTTGCGAAGGTGAGTTATACGGCCAAGGGGACATAGTATAAGGGGCTAGTTGTAATGAACAGTCGGCTAATTAGTTAAAATTCGTTAATTAACTTTTTTAAATAAAAACAAATAGACATATAGTTCCAATTACAAATTTGCTCAACGTCATCGAAAGCCACTAATTCAGTAATTTTTAGGAAGACTTTGAACGCGTGAGAAGCGTGGTGGTGCACTAAAGTTACCGCTCGTGGAGCTGGTACAAGGCTGGGGCTAAATAAGAAACGGAAAAATTGCGCGGGCGCCTTACCGCAACCGCTAGCTTTGTACGTGCTCCACGAGTGGTAACTTTAGTGCACTACTACGCTTTTCACGCGCTCAAAGTCTTTCTGAAAATTACTGATTTAGTGGTTTTCGATGACGCTAAACAAGTTTCTAATTAGAACTATATTTCGATTTTCATTAATTAAAAAGTTCATTAACGAATTTTAACTAATTAGCCGACTTATCGTTACGATTAGCCTCCTATATTATTTTAAAAGGTTAAAACAGCGCAAAAAACAACGGACAGGGTAAAGAAGGACACAGACAGAGCGCTGACTCACAACTAAATTTTATTGAACGCAACTGTGCAATATATATACGCACAATTGAGAACAAAAAAGAAGAAAATCAGCCTAAAAACATACACAAACCAAAAGCACAAAAAAAACAAAGAACGAAGCACCGAATCTTAAGAAGACATAAAAAGGACACGCGCTAAGACCAAGCCAATCAAGCGGCCAGAAAATTAATCTCCTTCCTAGATAAGGCGACGGAAGGGCTGCTGACACACATGACACCCAATCTTTCTATTTCTAGAGCCTCCAGAATTTCACGTGTCAGCTGGTCCCGATGACGTTTAACAACCTCGCACTGTTGGAACTGAGGCTGGCAGCTGCAGTCACGGCAGTGTATGCCAAGGTGACCGGACACCGTCGAAGTGACGTTGTAAGAATGTTCCCTTAGCCTATCATTGAGACAGCGACCTGTCTGGCCAACATAACGCCTGCCGCAAGACAGAGGGAGGGAATACACAACTCCCTCAGCGCAGGTGACGTAACGATTGCGATGCTTCGTGGTGCAGGCCCTCGCCTCCCTATCAGAGGGATTAACGGCTCTGCACAATCTTGAAAGTTTGTCAGGAGCGGTGAACAACACGTCCACATCACATCTGCCTGCGATACGTTTGAGATTATGGGCCACGCCGTGCATATACGGAATGACGGCAAATTTCCTCCTTTCCCGTCCTTTTCTACTGCTGGGAGGAATATCGCTTGTCTCAGGCCAAGTTTTGGTTTCTTTTAGCAGTGACTCAGCAACAGCTGTCAACACGTGCGAGGGGAACCCAGCGACAGTGAGGCGTTCAGTTTGCTTATCGAAGCTAGGTTGAACTTTGTGAAAGCAAGACCTTCGCAAAGCATGTGTGTAGCAGGTCTTCGCGATAGCACGTTTTACAATCTTTGAATGTGCGGACTCAAAGGGCAGAAGAGGCTTGCCGGCCCGAGGTTCATAAGCCCAGCAAACATGGTCCTATATTCCTATATTATGTCCTTCTGGCCGTATAACTCACCTGCGCAGACCGCATATTTCTAGCTTTCATGGTTTTTTTTTTAATATTCTGTTAACTTAAAAAAACACCCTATATATATATACATATATATATACAGGGTGTTTCAGAGAACTCAGGCCAAATCGCTCCTCCGAAAACTACTCATCGCAACGAAAAAAGGCTTGTGTCGTTTTGGTCCTGGGCCAAGGGCGCATTTAGGAAAATTATTAAAGTCCGCGATAATTAAGTTGTTAATTATTTCTGCGCAATTAACTTTTTTAATATTGTGTTTAAGGGCATGGTTTCAATTAGAAAATTGCTCAGCATCGTCGAAAACCACTAAAGCAACAAATTGCAGAACGATAGAAGGCACGCAAAGCATTTTACGGCTTTCTGAAAAACCGCACAACTTCGACGGGTTTTTAAGTTTCGGTTTGCTATCGGAGCGCATCTCCGCCCCGACGGTACCGCGCCCCGTGGAGAGATAGTGCAACCAGCCTCTGCTGCGTCGCGCGATGACAGCGCAGCAGAGGTTGGTTGCCCTATCTCTCCACGGGGCGCGGTACCGTGGGGGCGGCGATGCGCTCCGATAGCAAACCGAAACTTAAAAACCCGTCGAAGTTGTGCGGTTTTTCAGAAAGCCGTAAAATGCTTTGCGTGCCTTCTATCGTTCTGCAATTTGTTGCTTTAGTGGTTTTCGACGATGCTGAGCAATTTTCTAATTGAAACCATGCCCTTAAACACAATATTAAAAAAGTTAATTACGCAAAAATAATTAACAACTTAAATATCCCGAACTTTAATAATTTTCCTAAATGGGCCCCTGGCCCAGGGCCAAAACGACGCAAGCCTTTTTTCGTTGCGATGAGGAGTTTTCACAGGAGCGATTTGGCCTGAGTTCTCTGAAACACCCTATAGATATATATATATATATATATATATATATTAATATTATTATTATTATTATTATTATTATTATTATTATTATTATTATTATTATTATTATTATTATCTACGCTCACTGCATTGTAAATGTTATGCACATAGACATGTGAATGTGACACTTACCGACAGAAAAGGGGATGAGATATTCCGGCTTTGGAGCCAAGTCCGCACCTCCTTCGGTTAAGAACCGTGTAGGATCAAAGCGTTCCGGATTTTTCCACAGTTTCGGATTGCTGTGAACCGCTCGAAAGTTCGCCATGACGATGGTTCCTTTGGGAATGAAGTATTCGCCGAAGAAGGTGTCTTCACCGGCTCTGGAACAATGTGACGTTCGATGAGTTCCCACATTCTCGCAGCCATAGACAGTGTTGGAACAAAAATAATAGAAACGGAACTTGAAATGTCTTTATTAGCGAGTCTCGAGCAACCTAAATAAAAATTTCAGTGAGAGAAAAAAGAATTAAGTGTCATTGCTTATTTTTAATTTGTCCTCAAACATTGCGATCATGCCCTTTAAAATCCGGAGTGTCCGTTCTCCCGCAAAGCATTCGGGAGAGCCCATCGCTGCAGTCAACGGAAGGCGATCGATGAATGAGGGGGCTGTTAATACGTTTAGAACCCAAGAAACGATCTCCGCTTTGACAGTGAGCATGGAAAACGTCAAGCTCAGTGCCACAGCGCAGACATTTGCTTCTTTTTTTCTTTTTCTACAGCGGAGCTGTTAAGGGCTGGTTTCCCCAAGATCGTGTCCCCCACAAAGAAATGATGACATCGAACTCTGAACACCTGCCGCCATCTATGAGCGACGGCGGCAAACCACGTATCTGATTGCCGCCGTCGCTCATAGATGGCGGCAGCCTTTCCACTCTGGCTTGCCGACTTGCGGCCGGCCATTACTTTCCGTTGTACAGCTCCGCTGGTCTTCCCTCTTCACCAGAGTGGAAAGGCTGAAAGTTTTTTTTAGGTTTACGCACATTGACAGCTCCGTCATTCGCCAAGCCGCCTCCATAGAACGCAGCGATTGGCTCGCCCAGGAGCGTTGCGGGAAAGCAGACGAAACCAGATTACTTAGAGTGCGGGAGAAACGCGGCCATACGTCGTGCAAGCTCGTCCGCCCCTTCCGCACCTGGTGCGTTTGTTTGCCCCCAAATCTGTCCACGTGCCTTTGTTACCCTCCCCACGACCGCACCCAATGACGGCGTGCGCTTGGTTGCCTCGTCACCGTGCGTTTCTTACGCGTTATCCACCTTAGAGCACTGCACGGGCCCGGGCCAGCCCGAAAGCCCGACCCCGGCCCGGCCCATGGGCCGGGCTCCGGCCGGGTAGCACTTATTTTTTCGGGTCCGGGCCGGGCTCGGGCTTGAACAAATAAGTTTTCGGGCCGCGCCATCCCGGGCCGGCCCGGACCGTGCCTGGGCAGTCGTGTGCCGTAAATTCTGAATTGTGGAGAACAAAACGTTTGTTCATTCATATTTTAGGTTCATTGAAAACATAAAAGGCGAAGTGCAAAGTCACTACAGCGCCATTCACAATAACAAAAAGGCGTCTTGCAGTTAGAAAGCCTTCAAACGGATAAAAGAAAACGTATGGACTCCACCAGCATAGTGGGAGAGTGCTGGCAAGAAAACGAGGGCACTCCGGTTGCAGGGTACAACATGATTGTATTTTTCCTCTGCTTTTCAAATTAAAGAAAGAAGAAAAAACGTGACCTGGACCTTGTACTTTCTGCGTGGGCCTTACTGTGCCACCAAAGACAAGTTAACGTACCCTAGATAATTTTTTTACGCAACTTTTTGAAGATGCATTAGCGAGGTTGTGCTCTTCTTTTCTTCTAGAATCTTTCTGGGTTCGAAATTATAAATAGAATCGATCTTTGTCCTGCCCGTGTTACCGACCGTCCAATAAGAAATAAACGCTTGACGAGTCCATCTTTCCAGAGAAACTTTTCTTGTATTATCATATATTTTATATACTGCCACTTTCTGTCCCGTTGACAGCAATGGAAGGTGGTGCGCCAATCTCGACAATCAGCGAGCTTGGCATCGCCTGCGATCTACGAACTGTTGAGAAGACATATTTGAAAAGCTCTGTATGGAAAACATTTCTCACAGCCGTGGACTGCAGAAAATCGGTGCCCAAAGGACACGTTCAGTGTCGTTTGTTCAAAGACTGGGATGTCTCATCTCAGTTGCCACAAGTGCAAGGTTTCATCGAACAGCACAACTATTTCTCCTTTTGTATCCTCTCAATGCCCTGAACCTTCAGTGCCCGAGGACGTACAGGAGAAATTCACGACCGCGTGCGCGAAAGGTATCCATGCTAAAGTCCGTATGCTCTCAGTTGGAGGAGATAGAAGCTCTACTGGACTCAAGGAACAAACTAGTGATGGAAAGCGTGAACGAGAAAACACTCAGCCAGTTAATCGAGTTCCTGCAACCCGTCAGAAATGCTAGCGACGCGCTCGAGGAGGAAAAACATCCAACACTTCCTCTAATTGTGCTTTACGCTTCCGCGTTGAAGAACCATCTTGAATATGCTCCGGGGTATGCAGTAGAGGCACTGGAAATCGAGACGATCAAGGCCCGTGCTCGTCATTTCCTGGACACAAAGCTGAAAATTTCTCTCTTCCCCAAGACCGCCACATTTCTCTGGCCTCAGTTCCGCCAACTCTGCATGTTGAACGAGGGCGAGCGCCTTGGAATCTACGCGCACGTCAGAGAGCTACTTGCCCGTGTCACTGAAGCAATGACCCAAGATGAAGATGAGACTGACTAAAAGGTTAAAAGGCGTGAACAAACAGGACGAAAAAGACACACGCACGACACGGACAGGTTTCAGTTTTGTCGTACGTGTGTCTTTTTCGTCCTGTTTGTTCGCGCCTTTTAACCTTTTAATCGATATAGCCCCGTGCGCGACCGAAAGCGTCGCTGTGGTCGGCCTTCCACGATTGGCCGAACGCTGACTATGACGTCGGAAAGGGGATTCATCATCGACGGAATAAGAGGAATGAAAGAACTTTAATTTTGACAGTGTTGGCAGTGTTCCTTTGAGAGCGCAATGATTTCAAGCTTCCACCATGCTAATAACAAACACCATCGAACTTGTTGTTTGCAAGGTAATGACGTCACAACGGGGAACCATATGAGGGCGCCACCAAAACATCTCGCCGCTAATACCCTATTTCACCTTATGATGTACCGCAGGAAAGGCTACAAGCGCGAGCTCCTTGCTCCAGGGCACATCTCGGCGGCACAAGCTGTTGTGCATTAGGGGCAGCTGCCAACGCTATGAGCTCGCGCTCCAAAGTTTTAATGAGACTGACGACGACGTTCGAGATCCCGCCTCGAAAAGAAAGTGCCTGGGTTTGTTTCAAGACTGGCGTGACGCGGAGGAGGACAAGGTAGCCACTGACGAATTGCAGGAGTGTCTGCACGGCAAGAAGGACTACTCGTGCTTAGGAGTGTTTGAGTTTTGCGACTTCTGGAGTGCGCACGAGAAGGAATTTCCGAAACTGTCCCTTCTATCCAAGCGCGCCCTGTGCATCCCCGAGTGCTAGCAGCGAACGGAACCTAGCAAGGCGGACTTGCCTGAAGAAAGAGTTAATGGACAATTTATTGTTTCACTACAAAAGCATGTAGGAAGGAATGTTTTTTTGTGAAACGAATTGAATGGAACAACGAAACATGCAATATCTGTTCAAGAAATTTATAAATAAAAATTCCCTTCTTTTCTTTCACGACTTCTCGGTGTGCCATGAGTGCAAAGACTGTCGCGAATGATGTGCAAATTTCGCCCCTATTCTCGAAAGTACATCTTCTAAGTCAGCATATTTATGGTGTAAAAAAAAAAAAAAAAAACTCAGTCCCAGTTTTCTTGCTCGGGCCGGGCACGGGCTCATATTTTAAAATTTTATTGGGCTCGGGCCGGGCCCGGGCCGTGTCTCTACCGGGCCAGGTCGGGCCGGGCTTAAACATTAACAATTCTGTCGGGCTCGGGCCGGGCCCGGGCCGTGTCTTTACCGGGCCGGGTCGGGCCGGGCCTAGAAATTCCGGTCCGTGCAGTTCTCTAAATTCCACCATGTTCTTTGATAGGTATACGTGTGTCCCCCCTTTCTTGCTTTCCGATGCGCCAAGGATGCATTTTTGGAACACTTGCTGGCCGTATTGCGGGGACTACGACTTATCGATCGGAGCCCCGTGAGTGGTCCCCGGACGGAGCTCCCATACGCCTCGTTTCGCCATAAGTCGGAAGATCGTGGAGTCTGCCCCGAGCTTTCGTTGGTTTAGCCACTGTTAACGTATGCGCACCGAAATAAAACCAGCACCGTGACGTTTCATTTTTGGCTCGACGTTCTTGACCTCCTCGGCTCCTATATTTAAAGAAATGCCTGCGCGTCTGCTTACCCACAAAACACTCGAAGAGCCAATCTCTGCGATCTACGAAATCAGCTCAGCGAATGATGAGGCGGAACAACCGTTTAGACCTGAAAAAAAAAAAAAGGTCTGCGCTGTGTCATTACGCAAGGCAATGCGCATTCTTGCATTGCGTAATGCCACAGCGCAGACTTCATTTTGAGGTCTAAACAGATGTTCCGCCTCATCGTTCGCTGACCTGATTTCTGAGATCGCAGAGATTGGCTCTTCGAGTGTTTTGCGGGTAAGAATACGCGCAGGCATTTCCTAGAGTGTAGCGTTCGTTGTGCGCTGGCTTAATGGTACGTTTACACCTGAGAAGAAATCCGCTACCGCGGGGGCGGATCCGCTCCCGGCGGCGGCGGCGACGGGCGGGTTGCGTTTACATCTATTTCCTACGAGCGTCGGCGGCGGCGTCGGCTGCGGCATCGGTTCTCGTAACATCCCGTCAAATATGACGAAAAGGCGCGAGAGTTCCCCCCTCGGCTGTCTCTCCCGGGTGCTGCTGCTCCCGGAAGTCGTGACGTAGGCACCGTCGCGCTGCGCAACAATGTCACTTCCGGTCAGCGAAACGCCTCGGGTCCAATCTATGAACCGCATTCAAATATCGTCATACGGGTGTACTGCGATCCCCGCGTTACGTCATCGAATTTTGCAAGGGAGAGATTGAATGAAAATGATCGCTTTTGTCCTTGAAATTACACCGCAACAAAGGAGTTTCTTGGCCAGTGGCATTGCATGCGAGTATCCTTGAGTCCCACTAGTGCCAGTAAGCTCGTGTAAAGTGAAAAACATTCCAATTGAATATCGTTGCACAGCTCCTTTAAGTTAGCGCTCCAAGGAGCGCTCATGTGGCGCTTCCTAGCGCGTGATGTAGCGCTCGGTTAGCGCTTCAGTAGCGCTCTGTTGGCGCTTCAGAAACGCTTTGTTAGCGCTCTGTTAGCGCTACAGAAGCGCTTTGTTAGCGCTCTCACGCTCCCTGTGCCGTGCTTGCAGCTGCGGAACAGCGTGCACGGCGATTCCTTTGTTGTTGTTTTTCCTTTGGCATTGAAAGAAGAGGAAGTAAAAGAGCCGCTCTCCAAGCAAAGGGTCGGGCAGGCGGTCCAGAGTCGTGGACTCTGAGTGACTTATTGATTGGGCACGACCTGATGGCCTTCTATTCAATACGTGTTACCCCGGTTTCAAAGACATGCAGCTAAAAATAATCGCCTTCGAAAAAGCTCTGTGTCTCGGTCCCTCAGCCTGGGAACAAGGTTCGCCGGATACCCGTCGGTATCTCGGTGGCGAAAGATTTCGCGCACCCAGAAGGCTCTCCACACAGATATGCACTAATCGCGTATGTAGGAGCATTTGTCGCATTTCTATTTCAGCTTCCCACATGTCCGCCATGGTGCTGCTGGTGCACACCCAACCACAGGAACCAGAACCACAGTGCACGCGCTAATCCGCAGCACCGCGGTACATGAAGCGCTACTGAAGCGCTAACAAGGCGCTACTGGAGCTCTAACAAGGCGCTACTGGAGCGCTAATCACGCGCTATATTAGAACGAAGTCACGCGCTAGGAAGCGCCACATGAGCGCTCCTTCAAGCGCTCACCACGTGTCTGCTCACACGCACAGTTCTCGAAGAGCCAACGACGGCGATTTGCTGCTGAGGCTCGGCGGGTGTTTGAACAAAAAGTACGTTTAGACCTTAAAGTGAATTCTGCGCTTTGAAACTCAGCTCTACAAGTCGTTGAAAACCATAGAAAAGCAGGACTTGGCGAGTTTCAAGCATCAGCGCCGCAGCCATTGAGCCTTCTGCATTAGCCGATCAGAACGCCGAACTACGAATCACACCCTGCGTATTTTAAGCGTGTCAGTGACCATAAACGTTTCACGCGGGAACGCCATGTTCGGCGTCGCGTCGCAGGCTTTATTTTTAGGTTTGTGGAATGCTTACGACCTCGTCGTTGCCTTCTTCTCTAGACTTCACCGATTGACTCTCCTAGTGTTCTGCGAAGCAAAAGACGGAAGGGCGTACTCTAGCCACCACGCCGATGCAGTAAAGATACAGTAACGCGAATTTGTGCCAAGTTGAGCCATTAACAAAAGTGTGCTACATCTTGCGCCGAAGGGCCATTTTTGCCCACAACTGCGCCACACCTGCGCCAAGATAAGCAAAAGGAATTCAATTTTTTTTTTTTTTTATACTGGTCGATTATAGTATTTGGAGAAGTAGGAGGAAATAAAAATGGTACGAAGATGAATTGCACGGCGCCTCTACTTACCGTACAGTGTGTTTCATTTAGGTCAGAGCACAGAAGAAGGTTCGAACCCATACAAACGCACATACTAAAGTCGTATGTCACGAGACATTGTGCATCGCTTGATTTAGTCGATGAAAGAGCACGGGCAGGAAGGTGAACGAATACCATTATGTCGCGCTTTGGCACTGGTCCCATGGGCTCGTAGCGTCGGCTGCGCTTTGAAATAAGATTGAACGAAGCATAGAGTTTGCTCGTCAACCGCGCTGGCCGGTTGATGCGCAGACGGGCTGATCGCCGATATCATTCAAATTTCCCGACGATGTCGGCGCATGCCGGAGCAAAACGTTGCGGGGAAACATTGTATAATAATATGATCGCGACTACTTTCATAGCATAGAACTAGGGTCTTGTACTCCTCCTTAGATCACTTGATTATCATGTCTGCTGTTTGCCCCCGTGGTGCCTCTCACCAGCGCGCGCTCGTCGAGCTTCACCGCGTTGCACCGGAGTGCTGGGAGCAGCGGCTGACTCAAGTGAGCGCCTGGGTTAGCGCGATAGGCTCGGAAATTATGCTCACCAATATTACAAAACCTTGTTGTTGTTTTTCAGCTTTTTTTTTTTAGATTGCAGGCTTATCTTTAATTTTAAAAGCCCGCGTCAGGAAAACGTAAAAAGAAAAAAACTATTTTTGAATAAATACGGTAGTCAATGTTGTTCCCATGCCGCTGTCGATCGGGAGAGCAGCGAACTTTGACTTCACCCTGGTTCCGACGCCGCTAAAAATGAGTCACTTTTAAAGCACAAGTGCAAATTTTCGTAATACTTGTGGAGGGCAGTTTTCTTTTCAGTTTTTAATATTATAGTTCTTATTTTGGTAGGTTCATAAAACTTGGGGACGCATTTTTATTGATCGACCTGTTAGCGGATATACTCGTTTTCGCTGGCACTTCACAGAAATTATGTTTACAGTCTAAACGAACTAGCGGGTGTAAAAGTAGAAGGGGAGAGAAGGCATTATTCGAACTGAACTGTTGTGCCATGATTCAATTTCTACCATTTTTAGTACCCATTGTAACTGGAACCTACAACTGACCAGAGCCTTATTTCTAAAACGAAGGTTATGTGTAACTTTCGAGCCCTATCTATTCTTATTACAAAATGGTACAAGGGATATGCTCCAGTATGAAAGAGGAACCCTTAATCATCATCAAGTATGAACTCATGTAGCGATGCATTCCTTTTCAAGTGATGCGCTAAGAGATGCTGGCATCTGCTCCAAAAGCGTACGTAAATGCTCCAAATGAATATTTTTCCTGCTACAGAACCTGCGGCAAAAGTTCAAATGCCGCTTCCATCCCTCGTACTGGCAGCATAACAGACAGAAAGGCGTGTCCTTATTATATTTCTCGTTTCTTGCTCTCTGATCTGTTCGGCTTTCTTGTCCGCTATTCCCGCAATCTCCTTGGCTGTAGAGCTAATAATAAAATGCTCTGGACTCGTCTCTACCCGCAGCTGTGAGAGTGTGTTTGGGGAGTCCAGGGCCATAGTGAAGAAGAAAGAAAAAAACGGAGGTGTCTGAAGTGAACTGCACTGCCTCGCCATGATACAGATGTGTCGACGACGTCTTGCTCGCATTTTTGGGAAATGTGATGAGATGCACCCATCGCGATTAGAGGCCCGAAGAACCGCCCTTATTCGCGCGCACGTTTTCAAGGCCGCGCGACGCCCGGCCGCACCTGCGCTAGGTCCCTAAACCGACAGTGCCCCTGTCTGAAGATCTGCAAAGCCCTAGTGAAATTGAAGCCCCCCCCCCCCCCCCCCCTTTCCTGGCCTGGTTGTGAAACCTGTCTCTTTTTCCACCGTGCCCCGAGCTCTTAAGCCGCGGTCCCACTGATAATACATCATACAACAGAAAATATCTACATGTACTATCTGAGGCGTGTTTGTTCTTTGTACGACGTTCACATTGGCCATACAGACACTGTCTGCTGACATGTCAGAAGCTCACGTAGGTACGAAGCAAACGTGCTTCAGAGATGCACGAGGCTTGTTCCCAGATAATTATGTCATCATGTCTGGAGCGAAGACTGTGTCTTTCGTACGATCTGTGAACAGTACAACTGTGGCTTTAGGCCTAAAAGAAACGACAAAATACGTAGACCGCGCTTACGCTCTGGGTACCCCGAAGGGCGAGTCCGTCCTCCACCGGTACATCTCCCAGATGGAGGCCACCGTGAAGGGCATCTTGTCGCGGTCTTCCCACGTGGGTGCCCTGTCCTTGCCGACCGCCTCGTCGATCTCCCGCTGGATCCTCAGCTGAAGAGTGTCCCGGTTAGCCGCCAAGCAGAGCATATGCCACTGTACCGAAGTGCGGACTGTGTTGGACGCGGCTATGAAGAAGCTCAGCACGTTGCCCAATAGATGATTCACTGCAACGAAAATACCAGTAGGTGCGTTGGAAGATTAGGTACGCTCACGGAGATGTGAAACAATATTGAGCGAGTGGCGACCGATGCATCGAAGCCAAATATCTTGTGTCCATCCATAGAACTTTTACCAAGGGGTACGTGCATTGACAGAAACTTTCGGGAACTTTTTTTTTCAGCCAAGTCAGCCAATAACAACAACGCTAGCGCCTGGATCTTAGTTTTGGCACACCATCAGTGTCAGCTATTCGTGAAACTGAATTCAGTCAACCGTAGATAGTTCATTTTTGTGGTCGTAAATGATGTGCATCAGTTTGGTTGTTCTAATGCATGACTTGCACGTGACGTCTTCGCATCCTGCTGGTGGTCGTTCTTAGTTGTTCTTACGGAGAAATACAAACTCGATGGTGTGAAATAAATGCTGCAGAAAATACTCGCTCAGCAGCAATGCCACCACAATGACCGCTAATCTGACGTACGTCAGTGCATGCCATGCATTAGAAATGATGTGTATTCGTGATCTTGTGTTTATCTATTACGTGGTGGGTGGATGTCCACCCTGGCCGCCTGTTTCACTTACTGGTAAAGCTGGGGTCAGGATTCCAATCGGTTTCCTTGATTTTACTTAGGTATCGATCGATGAAGTCTTGCTCAGCTCGAAGTTCTGAAGATTCCAGGTGCTCCTTTACTTTCTGACTGCATAGGAAGAAAGGAAAAATAGAAGATGTCTAACCATACTCTTTTGCACATGCTATATACAGCACCGAAACAAGGGAAGCTATTCGAGCTGTTTTGTTTCACAAGCAACCTTGCAAAGTGGGGATGTCATGAAACCTGGCTCTAAAACGCTCCTACCAAATGGCGCTGCCGTCCCTATAACTCTTACAGTGAAAATAGGGCCCAAAAACCCCATAGCTGGCAGCTATGGGTCTACCGTCATTGGGGGTGTCATCAGCACTATTTGATTCAACCTTTCTGAAACTGTTTTCGACGGCGTCCCGACTCGCAAGTGAAGCGCTGGCCTCTGGTCAAATGCCACCTTGAAGACAAAGCATTAGCTTCCTCCTGCCCCCCCCCCCCCCCCCCCCCCCCCCTCCCTCCAAACGTCGTCACTAGTAGATTCATGCAGCTCCGCGTCCTGCAGCGTCTGACAACTAGCCCGATGCTAAAACATGGTGGCACCAAGACGGACGCGTCTGCCGCTTTACGACGAATATCCTCGAGGCTCAGTATGTTTGTCGCCTAGAGTGGGTCCGCGATCCTCCAACGATGACGTCACGCGCAAGCGTCGTCTTCTAGGCTGATATTGCCGGGCATATACCCATCAGCGCTAAACAAAAATGCTGACCTTGCGTAGCCAAGCAGGTCGTCAGCAATCGTCTTGATGACGTTGCTTGTCGTCGAAGGAATGCGGACGAGGATGCTGAAGACCCAGGCTGGCAGAATGCCCACGATGGAGCCTGTGCTGAGGACCTTGATCACTCTTTCGAGGCGGTCGTCCATGTACTTGCGGCTCGCGTCCTCATACGGGTAGCGACGGCCGAACACCAGAGCCGTAATGTTGTTAGACACACTCGGCGTGAGGAACTGTTGCGCGTCGGTGGCACGCCCTTTGGTTTCGGCTATTTTTTCGACCAGGTACTGAGACTCCTCCTGTTTTACAAGAAACGCGGCGACAATTAGAGGATGGGAGTTATTTCGGAAGGTGTGCTTCTGCTTGCGCCTTGTTTGTTGTCGCGATTTCTTCCTTGAGAAACTGGTGAACAGCATTATATGTGCTTTCTTTTATACTTTTAGTTTTCCTGAGAATAAATTAGAACTGACAACTTGTTGAATAGTTTTTCTCTGCTAGCTGTTTTCCAATTAACTATAGAGCATAATAAACATGAACAACAATAACTATAAAGCATAGTTATTTAAAACAAGACCACTGCTTATGGCGTGCTCTAGTATGTTTTACTTAACATTGTGCACTAATGCAAAAACCAATTCAACGGAATCGTAATAACCAGTAATATAAACAAATCACATTGAAAAATTTGAAATAGGCAACTCATGTTAAATCGCTTTTCTTTGGGTGCAACGTTATTGCCAAGGTCCTGCTTCGCTAAGACCATGTATGAAAAAAAGAAACTTTTCGTTGCTGCAAATTACTCACCTGAATGTGTTTTTCCATTGATTTCTTGCCGACACCCAGATCCCGCAGCACTTGCATGCAGAACCGCCTGTTGTCGACCCAGGCTTTTCCATTTATAGTCGCCACCCCTGTTGTATGAATAGAAGAAGTGTCAGTGCAATACAAGCCCTGCTGATTTGAGCCTTCGTATAATTACGGCTGTAAGGATTGAACATAAATATTTGTTTCAAGAGTTATTGTTTCCATCTGCAGGCCCCCCTGAGAAAGCAGCGAAAACTCGAACTACGGTTGGCGTCCGGAAGGGGAGTTGCGCTACCTCTTCCTCCAGACGCCCATCGCACTTCGAGGTTTCGCCGCTTGGTGACGTCTTTCTGTGAAAAGAGACTATTGAAATTTTACTGAAATCTGTTGCAGCATATGAACTGCGGGAGTTTTGCTCACGAACAGCAATCATCCGAACAGAAGTAAGGGCGCAAGTGAGCTGGTGTCAATGCCAGCCCGCCAAGGAGCATTAGGACATTAGGTTTAGCTTTAATGTGCGTCAGTAGACCGATCTCACTAAGCTAGGGTGACCACCTTCCTGCCGTCGAAATGCGGCACACCCTGACAGGGAAAGGGGGGGGGGGGGGGTAAGAAGAGGAGGAGGACGTCATTTTTACGACTGAAAAAGAAAGTATTAAAGAAAATTCATCATCACGCACATACCGAAGTCCTGTGCTGTCCGAAAGCATATTATACACCTGTGTTGCGGCTATTGTAATGGTAAATATTTTATTAAAGTTGTCCAAGTAAAAAACATAAAAATCGACTGCAACAGACCCCAATGCATCAAACGGAACTAAGAAACAGTAAATCTTTTAGAGCGCAGCTCTTAGGTGCCCGTTTCCGGCTTGAGCAGCGTCGCCGTCGCCGTCGCCGTCGCCGTCGGCCGTCGGCGTCGGCGTCGGCGTAACCGTGAGGTCACGTGGCCCCTGAGGTCACGTGACTCCGAGGGTCACGTGACCTCGAGGGGTCACGTGACCTCAGGGGAATCACGTTACCTCGCGGGGGCCACGTGACCTCACGGGGGTGACGTGCCCCCGTGGCGGAGTAGCAGGCAGGATGGCGAGGTGAGGGAGGAGAGGTATATCCTGCCCCTGTCCTGTCGTCCGTGTTTCTTTATTGTCCTCGTTTGTTCGCGCTTTTTAACCTTTTATTCAGGTATATCCTCCCCACAGTACCCTTCCATCCTCCTCCTCAAGAGCTGCGCTCCAGTTCGGCGTTACAGAAAGTTGTAAACGGCTTTCTTCTTTTTTTCGACTTGTTGTTTCCTGTCGATACCTTCTCTCATACTAACATGCTCCTACATAAAATAAGAATCTTATGTGTTTTTTTTTTTTTTGACAGTTGGGAGTTAGGGGTTTTTGCCTTGTGTAGCCGTCTTTACAAAAAAAAAACCCTTTCCACAACTTTTTTGCATGACACAGTATGAGTTGCAAATAATTCCAATAGTTTATTTTTCAACATTTTGCGAACAATTTTCGCTTGCAATATTTTGCCATCAAGGGGAGATGCACAATGGCACATGCGCGTCGGTCTTTTGCAAGAACAACGGTCGCTTCCCGCAGTTCTTGGATAGAAAATCTCATACCATCGAGATTCACACGCTTACCAGCGATCTCCGCGCTTCCCCGTGCCCCGTTGTTCGGAAGTCAAATATTTTGCATAGTGAATGTTACGACAAAATAAATGCGGGACATTTTGAAAATGTTGGTATTTCTTGCGCGCTTGTGTCCCGCATTGAGGGACACGAGCCCTCAATTCGGGACAGTCCCGCGAGTCGCGGGACGGATGGTCACCCTACACTGAGCGCTCGGCGCATGCGTGACGTCGTCATAACTTTAGTTCACATGAGGCAGACGGCAGTGCACGAGAGGACTCGTACCATCTCGTGATCTACACTCGCAGAGCTCCAGAGAGGTTGTCGCACGTGCAGAAAGACTAAAGTTCCCTCGATGCATTGCGGCAGAGGTGGCGTAGTCAAACTGGCTATACACTGGTTCATACTTAGTGTGCAACGCTGTCAAAGCTACTGGCGCGAGCGTGTGGCTTCCTCCATGTTTTTTAGTTTTTTATGCGCGAGAACGCGCGCAAATGATCAACGAGATCAAGCCCAATGCTCGCGCCAGTAGCTTTGACAGCGTTGCACACTAAGTATGAAACAGTTAAGTGAGATCCTTCTATTAGCGGCGAGAAGTTTTGGTGGCGCCCTCCTGTGGTTCCCCCCTGTGACGTCATTACCTTGCAAACAACAAGTTCGATGGTGTTTGTTATTAGCATGGTGGAAGCTTGAAATCATTGCGCTCTCAAAGGAACACTGCCAACACCGTCAAAATTAAAGTTCTTTCATTCCTCTTATTTCCGTCGATGATAAATCCCCTTTCCGACGTCATAGTCAGCGTTCGGCCAATCGTGGAAGGCCGACCACAGCGACGCTTTCGGTCGCGCACGGGGCTAATTGCTGGCCGTGCGATGTTGTCGAAACGTTTCATTTACTTGAAAATGAAATGAGCCGCCATCTTGATTGACTGTAGTCATCTAAGACGGTGACGTGGTGAGAGGAAAATTGAAGAAAAAGGACAGAGACAAAGATACAGGAAGGGAGAGAGGGTAATATGTACAAAGGAAGGCTCGCTGCCCAAACGAAGGTATGCAACGAGTGAAGTTGGACAGGTATCGCCATCTTATGTATACTTTTCGCAACTCTGAGGCGTGCCATGGCTGCTCTTATTGACTCCGGTCTCGACCTCGAGACCGGAGTCAATGATACACCAATTCAGTTTGCCCACTAAATTTGGCGAGGAAATTGATGTCACGTGACCTGACATCACGTGAAGTATACTCAAATTTAGACTCCTCGCTATATTTAGCGGGTCACGTAACATCAATTTTTGGCTAAAGAAAGTTTCCTTTTCTTCTCTTTTTTTTATTTTTGTGGGGGAACTGAATTGGCCAGTAGTTCCCGTTACGTCACGTCACGTGACTTCGCCTATACTCGAGCCACGGGCAATCACCTCTACCCCAGAGCTGTATAAACACAGAGTTTGACCATTCACTGGAAGTATACGCGTCAAATGAGGAGACGCCATTGGGCGAAAGCGTGCAGGGCGTGTTCCAGGGCGTCTTCACAAATTCGAATGTGGCCAACCAGAAGCCGGAAAAATTACCCTGGCGGTAGACGCGAGAAACGAAAATAATAAGTGTGTAGTAGCAACTATATGTGATTGAAAATATGATGCACGTGATGTTTCAATCACGGTCATCCAAAATCATGATGGAAGAGCGCGACTAGCGGAACGATCGACATAATCCGTACGACAGGCGCCGAGGGCCGGGAATCTGCCGTCCGAGCGGTCACACTCTGTTCGAGCAAAACAGTCTTCGAGCGGCACATTCGTTTCTTACGTCTTTTTGCATGATCATTATCGAAACATCACGTGCACCCTATTTTCAACCATGAAAGGTTACTACATTTAACTCTTACGCGCTTATTAAAACCACATATTTATGATTAAAACTGTTTCTTGCTACCACAGCTAGGGGACTCTTTTCGGCTTCTGGTTGACCAAGAGAGCACGTCAAGCCCTCTGTCTGCGTCTAGAGGACGCCCTGTCTCTGCCCGCATCTCCCATTGACCAAAATCTCTCTATACACGGCTCTGCTCTTCAACACCCGCCATCGCCATGCGACACAAGCCCGTTGACGTATCGTCAGCTGCAACAAACAACACATCTGGGACGGGGGGCAAGGCACGACCTCTCATACATCACCCCCCTCTCATATCTTGCGCCGCCCACACGTAGTTTTACGGAAATTCACAGTACTACGCCTACGCACCGACCTTCTTTCTTTTTTTTTTTTTCCTTATGTGACCGAGTTCTAAATGCTACTTACTTTTTTGAAGTACAACTTCTTGGGTTGGCCCACTTCATTTGTGAATTGCAACCAGGTTATCTGCGTCTCAGTCACCTTTATCTTTTCTCTTGGTGTGTCAGCTTTTTGTGAGCACTTCGGAAATGGTAATGGTCTGTTTTATCCTTTCCTGATTTTACCCCAGCAGAACACATTTTATCTGAAACACAAATTTTTTCTGAGAAAAAAAAATGGTAGCTGACGTAGGATATAGCAAAGACTATGGCTAGAGATTCCGGGTTTGAGGAGAGGGAAACTCGTCAGGTGGGATTAGTTATCGGCCCTTCGCTGCTCGTGGCCTTAGCGGTTCCCTATTTGGTGAACACGAATACTACTGCTCAACGTTACTGGATCAGAGAAGTTGACAAACTCAGAGAAAAAAGTGACGCGCTGCCATTCACTGCCGCGTGGCGGCGCTCGTGTCCAAGCCCGCCCGTCCCGTTCGGTCTGACTGGCCTCGGAACCCGTGGATACGCCGTGAAAATCGTTTTTGTGTGGGTTCACAAAGTGTATTACCAAGGACTGTTGCCAGTGTGATAATGTCCGGATTGAGAAAAAATTTCCTGGGTCATTTGCGGTAAATTTGAGCCCTCCGGGCCTTCCTAGTTTTGGCAGTTTTCCGACATTCGGCACCAAGGCAAGCAGCTCGGAGAAATGGCTGCGTTTATCTTTCGTGGTTTCAGGCACATGGACCGTTTTGTTTTGGTCGTTTGCGGACTAAAATACCGTGAACTTGCCTCTTCTGTTGTTCTGTGTTTGTGTCAGAAGTTCAAGCGTAAACTGCGCTGCATACATTCCAAAGCCGCATTAGGAAAGAATGACAAGTTGAAGACGGTATCATTTGAAAGAATCGGGCTGTTTTTGCATTTGTATCAAGCTACGTCGAGGCCTGCTACTGGTCAAAAAACAACTGAGCTATTCCTCTCGTGTGTTCTTTACGTGTGTGAGAACCTCGCTCCCTTGAGTGTGTGTGCCATTTCGCAGACGTGTGAGTAAGAATTTCAAGACATCACTTCCGATCAGCTGATCAGCGCGGATTCGTGTGTGTATATTTGGAGATTTACGTGTGAACGTTCGATAGATATTAGAACCGTTATTTTACAGTACCTGCTACAGCTTCGCGGCAACAGTGCACGAATTGTGAGACATCCTCGTTGACTATGTGAAACGAGTTCATTTGTGTAAGCGTATGCATGCTTCATGTGCCTGACAGCAACATGCTTGTTGACGTGTTTATAAGCGCGCGTTAATTGAAATTCGCTTTATGTTATCTACTATTTTCTTAACGTTGCATGTTGTCGATAAATGATAATGTTATTTTATTCGATCTCGTGACGTTTCTGCGATCTATTTGAAGCCGAAATAAAGACATTTTAGGTACCAGAATGCGACATATATGAAGGCTGGGGTACAAAGACCACTTTTGAAAACTGCAATGTCTCTTCGTTGTAACGCAAATGCTCTTCTACGCGAGATACATCAATCGAGAGATGACGGAGGAGGTGGCAGTAGCAAACAAGAAAGCTCGAGCGATTTTTTTTTTTTTCATGCAAAAAGAAATAAACGCTGCACAGTATTTATCTGCAATTTTAGCCTTGCCGACAGATTGGTTTTTGTAACAAATAAAAGGCAGAAAACGCATTTTGTTCGTTTTCTTGTGACAAATATGTGGGAGCGTTTATCAAAAACTGGATACGAAGCTGACAGCGCACGCGAGCACCTGCTTGTGTATGCTGGTCATAGACGAATATGAGAGACATCAACTATGACGTAAATCCCGTTATACTTTGATATTAAACGAACATAAAATCGCACTCGGAAGCCAGACCCAAAGCTAGACAGCCATGCTGCTATCCGATGAATTATAGAGTAAAAATCGAAGAAATTTTTCGCGTGCATAATTACAATCGTGACTGCAGCAGAATTTACTTGCAGAGTCCATTTCTTAAAAAGAAGTGCGCAAGGGCCGCCGACGTGCCGCCGACCGCCTGATTTCGCAATGAAAAGCCAGCGCCCCGAGCTTGCCCAGAGCTTGGCCGGCCTTGCGAACCGGGCGGGCTTCGACGACAGCGCCACCACGCTCGCGGGAACGGAGGGGGCCGCAGATTGGGCGAGTTGGTAACGCATCATTATGAACCAGCGCACAGGTAGACAGTTACTCAAAAACTAACCACACAGAAAAATACACTCACACAGCGCTGAACTATCAACTGATTTGTATTTCACACTTCCTCTTCTTCGACCCCAAGGAATAGGTTAACAAGGAAGAAAAGGGAAAAGACAAGGCAAAACCTTGTCTTTTCCCTTTCCGGCTTTCCGAAGCGCGGCTAATGCGGTGCTTGTCAACTGAGCTGATCTAGTAACGTTGCTACTGCTAGACCGTGCTCTGTTCGTTTTTTGAACGGCATAAAAAAAAGGAACGTATGGCAAACGTGTCTTTATATTACCTTGTTTTTTCACCGATGTTCTAAAGAATTGTTTTTAGGAGTATCCTGGTAGTTTTATTTATATATTACTTGTATTTATAACGAAAAAGCTGTATTTTTTTATTCACCAACGTCTCAACCAACGTTGGTCTCAACCCAGGCTCTACATGGCAAAGGAAGAAGAATATAGGTCGAATTCTTGTTTATTTTTTAATTGTCACGTGCAACAACTCTGTTTTACCAACTGCGTTTCCTACCGTCTTGTAATATTTGCCGGTATGGTTAGATGTGCGTAAATCAATTCTAATTCCAGGTTTGGCCAGTGTGTATGACGACTTCCACAGCTTCGCGATTCCGACAGTATCAGGCACCGGCTGCCACGACGAAGCTTTGATTTTTCTTCGAGGTAAAGAGCACTTGCATCGCTTCGCCTGAGAAGCACATTGCAGTTCATCAAGCATTCGTCAGGCACAATATGGCACTTTCATCAAGTGCCTCAGTTCAAAGGGTGTTCAACGTAGCAGTCGACATATTCACTAAGAAATGAGGCAAGATGCCTGAAGAGACTTTCGACTGTCAGTTTTTGCTCAAAATACTCATAGTTCATACAATAAATACTTGAATAACCCTCTTCCCTTTGTTTCTTATTTGAGGACAGTAATGTTGGAAATAATATCATGAAAGTGGCGGATTACGTTTTAACGTAATGGTAACTTACTTTTATAGAGGAGTAATTGCAATTGTAATCAATTGCAATTTGGCTTTAAGTAATTGTAAATGTAATTCTTTTTTTTTGTAACGTCTACAAGTTTGTTTAGGCTCTGACGCCCGGGTGGTCGCCGATTTCGGCAGAAAGATTTCGGCCCACGGTGCCCTTGGTCCGATCTGAACTCGGAGCGTCCTCGTCAGGTACACGTCAGCTCGGCACCCCCCCCCCCCCTCCCCCCCCCCCCCCTCTTCTCTCTCTCTTGTTGCGCCCAGGGCACGAGCAGCGACGAAGGACTGAAGACGAGGAAGGCCGGGAAAAGAGGCGCGAGGACAGAGGACATCGAGACGATTGAGGCAGCGATGAGCGTTGTAAATATCTGCTAAGTAAACGCGATTTTCCATTTTTACACTGTGGACATCGTTCCTCTACCTATGTAAAACATTGGTGCCGAAACCCGGGACTCTGCTACCTTACTGACCCAACCGAGTGAAAAGATCGTCACCATTAACGACATGGAACGCGTGAAAAGCAAGGAAACCAACCAGCGGGCTCTGCATACCCGTCCACGAACCGAAGCAAAACAAATCATCGACTCCAACCAGCTCAGCCTTTCTGCTCTGCGGGTTTTGCATGATAGACTGAAGACTTGCAATGAAGGTCTGCAGAAGCTCAACGAGCAACTAGAGGCCTTCCTCACGGACAAACAGGCTGCAGAGGATTTCGCTTCAGTGAGCGAATACGATGACAACGCAGCTGCGAGCTTGGCGCTGCTCTGCTATCACATTGAATCGCTCCAAGCTTTAGGCCCACCGGCCCGAGGAATCGATCAACAAAACGAAGACTTCCCACTTGCTCCAAGCGCACGACCGAATGATCACGGCTATCACGGAGCTCCCGAGCGGGTAGGGGCAAGACTTCCTAAACTGGAGCTCCTCGTTTGACGGAACCGTATCCCAATGGCAGCCCTTTTGGGATATGTTTTGCCATACTGTTCATGAAAACAACCACTTGACCAACATTGATCGGTACCACCACCCCACGACTCTGCTGAGTGGGCCCGCAGCAAAAGCCATTGCAGGAACCCAGGTGATTGAGGCATCCTAGTGCGTCGCAATCGAAATTTCGAAAAACCGATTTGGAAGCGTAAAAATTATCCAGCAAACGTACCTTGCCAACCTCAGAACGCTGAAGCCAGTAAAGTCATCTGGTGACGTGACTGAACTAAGGGAACTCTTGGACAGCGTACAGATTCACGTGAGAGGCCTAAAAGCGCAGGGTCTGCTGGAGCTCTCGTACGCAGCAATGTTACTAGAGGTTCTCACCAAAGCAATCCCAAGTGACAGCGTTGTCAACTATTATAAACGACAAAGTTTCCAAGAGAACAACAAAGAAAATCAGTCGTCAGAATCAGAGCTTGAACAACTCTTATGCTATATGCGTATAGAAGTGGAAGCCCGCGAGAAAACTGGGCTCGTCGCACTCACCAAACGAAGTCTGCCTGACGACACACGAAGCTCACACAGCAGCCATCTACCTTCAGCGGCGATTCTTCATAGTGACGCGGCTAAGTAGCAAAGTGACTGCTTTTCTTTTTGCCTCTGCCAATCAACACCACCGAGAACTGTTCTTCTGAAATCAATCTGCAAGAGAAGAAAAGTCGGCTAGCAAAGGCAGGTAGATGCTTTAAATGTACTGCTATTGGACATCGGGAGAGAGACTGCCGCCGTAACGTACACTGCTCAAAATGCAGAGGCAGGCACGCTACTGTTGTTTGCGATCCGATGTACAAAGGGAAGACAATCTCACGCGAGAAAGAGAGCGCCATCCTGCACGCGGCAACCAAGGATGCATCCACGAGCTCAGCGGATAAGCAGGTGCTCTTACAGACACTTCGAGCCTGGCTGTTGAACGAAAGCCAGTTGTGCTACATCAGAGGAGTCTTCGACAACGGGAGTCAGAGAACTTTCATAAGAGAAGACGTGTCGAGGAAATCGGGATTACGCACCGTAAAAACGGTTGACTTGTTGATCAAAGCTTTTCGAGGATATAACGGAGCACCAAGAAGGATATACAACCTCGTACAAGTAGCCGTGATGAGCCAGTTCAGCCATTTTCAACACGAAATCGAAGCAATTGAAGTTCCATTTATCTGCGAGGAGTTAACTGAAGCTCCCGCTGCACACTCTTTTGTCCATCGGATGACCAAGGAAGGACGGTATATAGCTGACTTTCTGCTATTCCCAGGACTCAAAGTAGAAGATGTAATCAGCTTACTTGTGGGAGCAAACCAGATATGTAAATTCCGCCTGAACGAAGTCTGTTTGCATGGCGAGGACAAGTGCCTGGCGGCTATAACCACGAAGCTTGGTTGAACCTTCCAAGGACCCGTCACATCTGGCGGCGGCGTTTTCACAGAAGCTGGAACACACATCTGTGTTCTCCAAACAAAAGGCGTCGATTCGGAAGTTTCCGACACGCTCCAGCAATTCTGGGAGCTCGAAAGCATTGGAATACTTGACGCTTCAGCGAACTTCAGCCACGACAGCGAAGTTCTCCAACAATTCAGCAAAGAGGTTGCTTTTAAATACGGAAGGTATAAAGTAGCTCTTCCTTGGAAGAACCTTAACGTGGACCTGTAAGACAACCATGCGGTTGCAGTCAAGCGGCTACACAGTTTGGTTCGACGGCTCATCACAGATACAGAGATGATCCAGCAGTATGACGCAGCTGTCCGGCAATACGAAGTGGATGGACATGCAGAAAAGATAACTCGCGGCCAAAGCATGCCTGACAAGTGTTGCTACACGCCTCATAAGGCTGTGGTAAGAGAATCATCCACAACGACAAGACTGCTTGTCGTCTTTGACGCCTCATCCCATGCACTTGGGGTAGCTTCACTGAATCATCATCTGGAGAAAGGGCCGAATCTGACCAATGACATGGTGGAGACGTTCGTGCACTTCCGGCTGCACAAGATAGGTCTCACGGCAGATATTCAAAAGGTTTTTCTTCAGATATCTATTAGAGAAACTGACAGAGACGCTCTACGATTCCTGTGGTTTGAGCACATGCCAAAGACAGGCCATCCCCTGCCTAAAGTGAAAGAGTATCGAATGACTCGCGTACCTTTCGGAACGTCGGCAAGTCCATTTTTACTGACTGCCACATTACAACACCATTTCAAGCGTATGGAAGTAACTTTTCAGAACACAACGAGGCTGCTCTGCAAGAACTTCTATGTGGACGATCTTGTCACGAGAGTTTCGACTTCAAACGAGGCATTTCGTGTCTACAGAGAAGCTAAAGTTATCCTTGAGGAAGCTGGCATGACGCTTCAAAAATGGTCCACAAACGACGAGGCACTTCAACGACACATTGGAAAGGGAGCAGCACCGTCTTCGGCTTCGGCAGCTAGAAAGGTCCTCGGTCTTTTCTGGAATACCGACACCGACGAGCTTCACCTTAATATCGAAACAGTGCTGCAGTTCCTTGAAGACAAAGACAACACTAAGCGCTTTGTTCTTCAGATGACAGCGCGACTGTTTGACCCTTTGGGATGGTTGTCTCCGTTTCTCATCAGGATTAAAATCTTTTTTCAGGGGATTCAGGAACACGGCACCCACTGGGAAAAATACACGCCTGGAGCATTACAGAAAGAATGGGACGGATGGTTTGAAGAATTCAAGGCGTTACAGACATTTTCGATTCCCAGATGGGGTTTGAAGAACTTTTCAGATAACTCTGCACTCCACCAACTTCACGTGTTTGCAGACGCTAGTTCGAGTGCCTATGGCGCAGTGGCCCACCTCAGGATCGAGGATACAACCGGAAATGTGAGCGTCCAACACCTCCTCTCAAAGTGTAGGGTAGCTCCTATCAAACGTTGCGGCAGTTCTGGCCGCTTGTTTAATAAAGTTCCCGAAAGAGACGCTGGCGAACAAGCATTGGAACATGATTTACTACTTGTGGACCGACTCAACTGTCACTCTATGTTGGATCCGAGGTTCTGCAGCCAAGCGGAAACAGTTTGTTTCTAACAGAGTGACAGAAATACAGATAGCAACGGATTCATCCCATTGGAACTATTGCCCTGGAAATGAGAATCCAGCGGATCTTTTGACTAGAGGACTCTCTGCAAAGGAACTTTTAACTAACGACCTCAGGTGGAGAGGACCTAAATGGCTATCAAGAGCACAGGAATCCTGGCCTGGGATAACTGCTGCCGTCGAGTCTACAGACGTAAATAATGATGCGATATTACAATTGAAACGTAATGTTCCAGTTCTCGTGAGCGTGGCAAATGAGCCGATTTTCAGCCCTGACAAGTACAGCACTTGGACCAAGATGAAAAGAGTGACAGCTTGGATAAAGCGTTTCCCAGACAACTGCCGTTCACCGACGACTCGTCGTGAAGGTGCACTTACGGCCCAGGAACTTCGAGCAGCCGAAAACGTCGGGTTACGTCAAGTACAGCGAGAAGCATTTGTAAATGAAATGCCACAACTAATGAAAGGAGAAAACCTGGAAAATACTTTGCCAATACGAGACCTCCATCATTCTATTGACGACGAAGGACTCGTCCGAATTAGGAGCCGCCTCCAAAACGCGGCGGTGTCCTACAACGAGAAAAGCCCCGTACTACTTCCAGGTGAACACTCTGTGACAAGACTGATTGTTCTACATGCTCACAAAGCGGTGCTCCACGGAAGGGTCGGTGACACAGAGCCACTCTATATGGCAGCGTAGCTGCCAGAGTAGCGCCACGCTTTTCCCTGTTCCGCCTCTCACCGTGATTGGTCACACGCGGTACCATAGCAACGAGCTCAGCTGGCACGGTTTCCTTAGCAACCGAGTGACTACTCGTCACGTGACCTCGCAAGAGCCGTGATGTCACCGGTAAGATGACAGCGCCCAGAGCTGGTGGATACGAGTTTGTTCGGTGCGCGGTAGCCGTAATGTACCGCTGCTAGCCGACGATTTCGGACTTCTTCGTGCTCTCTGACGCAGGTATAACGTGAAGATCTGAAAGAATGAGACTTTATACCTTTTCTGTGCAAGATCGCTATGGATATTAGCACCTGTGCGACAGCATCAGCCATATCGTCGTAGCGGTGCTCGGATTCCTGGATGTGTTCGAGGATCGATAAGACTTTTTGCATGCAATTTGCGAATACTCCTAGCCTTGTTTGAACGTTGGAACGTCTGAGAATCGATGCGAATTGTATGCGTCACATGTTGGACCTTGGAGAAGTTGTTTCAGCGCCAGGTAACCGTGTAATCTCAGAAACTTTTAGCGAGGAAGCTCCTGCGATCTTTACGTTTTGTACTAATCAACGATTTTACGATACAGCTTCTAGGATAACATTTTTGCATTTTCTAGCTTCCTTTGAATGTTGGCATTTCAGAGAATCGAAACGAAAGGTATACGTCGTGTGTAGGGCCTAGGGGAAGTTGTTTCAGCCCTAGGTCACCGAATAATCACAGCAACTTTAAGCGAGGAAGCGCCTGCGATCTTTAACCTTTTGTACTAATCGACGTTTTTACGAATTGACAGTTCTGAAGACTTTGATAAACGTCCTTTTGTTGCAATAGCTTGCATTTGATCGCAGTGTTTTTTTGTTTTTTTTTGTTTTTCAAGTGACAAGCTTGCGTTTGCTCAAATGACGTATATGAAATGACCTGCTCTATAACAATGCATCAACAGATACTATTAAACTTATATGCTCAGAGGTGTGTTTGTCTTTGTAATTAACAAGTTACAGACAATTATTTTTTACGAGTGTAATATTTATTTTCTGTAGCTGGGCCCGTTTTGTGCTCGTTAATGTCCGTGTGCTATGATGTTATCATCATGTGTGTATGGTTCTAAATATCCTCTTTGCAATGCCTACAAAAGCCAAAATGACGTCAGCCGACCCCAACTCACGCATTTAACACAAAAACTGCGTCACTCGGACGTATGCGCTCATCAACAATCAATGGACCTTTTGTAGAAATACGCGGTGCGCATGCGCGGAGTATTTCATGCGCCTGGATTCGAGAGTATCTAGTTCCAAACAATCCGCCATCTTGCATTTTCGCCTTTGAGCGGTTTCGTTGTGTCGACCTCGGGGCGGAAGATTACGCACGATGGGGACAAAGGTGAGCTTGGGGGAGCCGTATCTCGATCACATCGCCTCAATGGGTGAACAGGATGTAGCTGACGTTTTGGGTGTGGAACGGGTGGGAGAGGCCTTGGGCGCGCGTTGTTTTCCAGTCACCTAGTCTCGAACCGATTCGCGTGTCTAGGTGGCAGCACATATTCGCCAAGAGGTCCATTCGTCGGCGAATATTTGAATTCGCGTTCGTGGCCAATGAGTGCACATGAGTGCACTTGCGAATGTCAAGTTCTATGGTGTGCTTTTAAAAAGCACGGTGGAAGCTTGGGGTCATCGCACCTTTGCCCTAGCATGTCACTACCGCGTGATTGCGCTGTTCTCTTTTGAGCTGAGGATTAAAGCTAAGGAAGAAGAAGTCAAAAAATCATTTCATGGCCCCTTTAACATGGGTATGCGTGCTACACCAGATAAAAATATTGACATTTTGCATGCCGGTAAACTTCCGGATGACCACTTGGCCTGTCGGCAAGAACACTTCATATCCGGCGTCCGTCTCTTTTGATGGCATTAACAATCCTCTGTATACCACACGTGCTGTCCTTCTTGGTTTAACCCCGTCGACTGTTCATCGCCCAAAACGAGGGTGATATTCGTCGTCGACGTCGCTCCTCGCCAGTCGGTGAGATAATCTCATCTTGAATGAATGATTGGGTCTTGAAGAAGTATGGTGCTAAGCATACATTCTCTTACTATGGGGCAGTCGAGCAGCAGTCATGTCCCAAGGCAATCGTCCTGTTGTGGCCGGCGTAATCGGATTTTGTTCCATAGGAGCGAAGTCCGAAAGTACAAGGACGGTACGTTCGTCCAACGGTTCGTCCCACGAAGCGGCCGCCATCCCGGCGGCGCAGAAACCACTCGTCTTGTCCGTGCACCTACGATACTGGGCTGCAAATCGTCTCACTTCCCAGAAGAAACAGGCACCGCTCCTCCAGAGGCCCGTGCTGTACCGCCATGGAAAGCGTCTTTTAGGTCTTTTACCGCCCGGCGTCGCTACAGTGCGGTTACCATGGAAACCTCCAAGGCCCAAAATGGAGATCACTATAGGCGCTTCTGACGTCGTGCATCTAGATAATTTTGCGTCGTGTCGCTACTCTGGCAGCTAGGCTGCCATATAGAGTGGCTCTAGCCTTAACTGAACTGCGCGCTAGGTTTTGAGTCACGCGTGCACGACAGGCTGTTAAACGGGTCACTGGAAAGTGTCGACTTTGTGCCCGGTTACGCCTTAAAGCGGCAAGTGCACCGATGACTCCCCTTCCAAGCGACCGAGTCCTAAGCTCTCGTCCTTTCGAAGTTACGGAAGTAGACTTTGCCGGACCCATTTTCGTGAAAACTGTAGCGTAGTGAAAGCGTACTTTGTGTTATTCACTTGTGCTGTCGTTAGAGGTATTCATCTTGAGCTTGTTGTAGGCCTTACGGCAGACTCTTTTCTTATGGCTTTTAGAAGATTCTGCGCCAGGCGTGGCACCCCGCGAGCTGTGTACTCGGATAACGCGGCAACTTTTAAAAGAGCTTCAAGAGAACTAGCTGCAATGCATCAGTTGCTGAGAGGAGATGAAGTGAAGAACTACTATGCTAGTCATCATGTAACGTGGAGATTTATCGCAGAAAGAGCGCCATGGTGGGGCGGTTTCTTAGAAAGGCTCATTGGGATTGTGAAGACGTGCCTTCGCAAATTATTGGGGAAGGGGTCTTTCGATCTGCAACAGCTGGACACCTTGCTGTCTGAAACCGAAGCGGTTGTGAATTCAAGACCAATCACTTTCATTTACTCCAGTTCCAATGAGCTTGACGTATTGACTCCGTCTCATTTATTGTTAGGATGTCGTGTTCTATCACCTACATAGGCTTCAGATGAGCCAAAGGCTCAGCTAGAAATCCTTAATCTTTGGATTCACCGACAGCGTGTGACGGAGCACATGTGGAAATGATGGCAGCATGAATACCTACTTGTGCTCCGCAGTCTTCACTCCCGAAAAGTGCAGCGCACTCATAACCTAAAAATAGGTGATGTAGTAATAATTCATTATGATAGTGTGCAAAAACTGTTCTGGAAGACTGGGGTCATTATGGGACGCATTCAAGGCAAAAATGGTGTAGTACGGATATGTAAGGTAAAACTGCCAAAAGGAACAAATTGTCAGGCCTGTGCAGCGTTTGCACCCCTTTGAAATTTCCACCTCGGGCCCCGGAGTGTGTGGAATATTGTAGACGAAGAGGAGCAATGTGCGCGCGACGAAGGACTGAAGACGAGGAAGGCCGGGAAAAGAGGCGCGAGGACAGAGGCCATCGAGCCGATCGAGGCAGCGGTGAGTGTTGTACATATCTGCTAAGTAAACGTGATTTTCCATTTTTACACCGTGAACATCGTTCTTTTATTTATGTACTCGGTTCACCCTATACTCGGTTCACCCTTAAGGTACATTTATACTCCAACGTAACGTCGTCGGGCGCCGCGTAGCGCAGCGCGCGCAGGTACTTATTGGTTGCAGATATCGAGTTCCTGGTTGCCGGCCAATAAAAGGCGCGCGTTCTGCGCTACGCTGCGTTCAGTGCGCTCAACGTCGGAGTATAAACAGCCCTTCAAGGCGGCAGTCCCAGGGCCCCAATCATAATACCGGTGGCAGCTATGCTAACGCTCCTGTTTGCGGTGCAAATGTCTCGTCTGTGTGCGTGTTACGTATTTCGTTCTTTTTGCAAATAAATTACCAATTCATCATCACTCTTCTAGTGCAAAATATGGTACGCATTTTTTTCAAAACTGAACGCACAATAAGAAAACAAAAAGTGCAAGTTTTGATATTTTCAAAGACATACCTCTATGCATTCAAGTTTCTAGACTTGTAATGCATCCAAGACGCGTTCTTATTTTTCTATTGAATAGATGAAGGACTCGTCTAGTTCCGTGTAAACGTGTTTTTCTTAATTAGCACACTCACTATTTTTAATATTTATTCAAAATGTCTTTTCTTATGCGATTTTGAAATCTCGTAACTCACTTTCACATCATAACGCAGCAACAATATTTAAGGGAATGCTTGTGGTAAACATAGGAACTCAGCATACAAAATATTTGAAGCGCAACGTCAGCCGTTTTCTTGTAAACGCAGCTTGATTGTGTTAAAATGTCTGGCATCTAACCATATTTTTTTTTTAATTGTATGCTAGAGGAACTGAGCTGGTTCACTGTAAGCGTGATTTTTTCGTATTGATATTCAGATTTGTTTAAAATAATTTTAAATCATGGGACTATTTTGAAGCTCGACTCTGTACGCAAGAAACCGGTTTCAAAGAAGAGGACAGGTATTTAAACAACGATCCTTTAATTAAAGCTTTTCTTTCTAATTAAAATCACACTCTATGATTGTAATTTCCTTAAAGCATACTAATTGTGCTAAATAATGAAAAGAACCTATGTTGTAGCAGACGACGCGCACTTGCGTCATCTTTTGAAAGGTGGCTGAAATTCGAGGTTGAGAAATTCAGGCGAAGTGACGCTGATTCTGTTTTTGACGCAGAGGATTCTTTTCTCAAATATTTCCTCGCGCTACTTCCTCGTTCTTGCAGTGAGTCACAGTTAATCTTGCAAGAAAAATAAAACAGCGAGAAACGCGTGACAACGGTCACAAGCAAGTTCTCGAAAACACCTAGTGCCTATAAATAAGCTATTCAATGCTGCCCGCCATGTTCCGACACCACGAAAGGTGCAAATATTGAACTCCATATGATGGTGACGATGAAGGGGAATTTCTTTCCCTTTATTCCAAGATTTTAACAATTTTTTTTTTTTTTTTTTTTAAGGGGCCAGCTTTCGAACCGCGCTGGTTCTGTTTTGTTCGCCATCGTGAAGGGATTTGAGTTTTTGAGTTTTAACGTTACTTAACTTGTAGACAACGAGAGTGTTATGTTCAAACCGCAGTGACTGGTCCTCATGGTGAGGCAACAAACAGCCAGTCATCGTGGCTCAAATCTGTGGCATAAACCCCTTTGCGTGAAGTGCCCTATAGGTCGTCTTTCTTCGGATTAATTTTTATTTCATTTATTGAAATAAGAACAATGTCAGACGATCAACTTTCATGGAGTTGGTTTAATAATGCACCGACTCCAAGCTTCCACTTTGCGCTTTACGCCAACCATGAAGGCCGGTTCAGACACTTGCGTTTGAATGCGTTTGACTGCGTTGCGTCGAGAACCGGAAGCTAGTCACCGGCACATCTGTGCTTCGTATGAAGCGTGATATCCAATTTAAGCAATCATCTTGGCACGCGATATAAGCAGCATGGATGTCCTGGTTTCTCGCAGCCGCAACGCAGTCAAACGCAGTCAAACGCAAATGTCTGAACCAGGCTTAAAGGGCTGTTTATACTCCGTCGTCGAGCGCAGTGAACGCAGCGTAGCGCAGAACGCGCGCCTTTCATTGGCCGGCAAGCAGGAACTCGATATCTGCGACCAATCAGTATCTGTGCGCGCTGCGCTACGCCACGCCCGTCGACGTTACGTTGGAGTATAATGGTACGTTTATACTCCAACGTAACGTCGACGGGCGCGGTGTAGCGCAGCGCGCACAGATACTGATTGGTCGCAGATATCGAGTTCCTGGTTGCTGGCCAATGAAAGGTGCGCGTTCTGTGCTACGCTGCGTTCACTGCGCTCAACGTCGGAGTATAAACAGCCCTTAAATGTACCTTAACTCTTGTCCTTTGCAACTAATCATAAGCAGCCAGGTCCGACTTGCTAGAAACAGCGTCTCAGTTGAGACTGTGGGAAAGAAAGCAATGCCAAAGCCAGCGCTCGAGCTGAGCGAGACTCAAGCCGCGTCTCAAGACAGTCGTGCGCCCCACCCTTTGCACTGCTTCTTTCACTCGGTCTCAGCTGAAACTGAGTGAAAGATAGCAGTGCAAAGGGTGGGGCGTGCGACTGTCTTGAGACGCTGTTCTAGCAAGCCGGCCCAGGATCACATCTCGTAAAGTTTCCTTGCGCTTCCCTTTCGTTTTAGGGGCGAAGCTCCTTAGGGGCTAGCCATGTCCGTCCGTCCCTCCGTCCGTCTGGCGTCCGGTGCTCGTGCTCCTGCTCGTGAGCTCACGTGCTCGTCTAGGGAAAAAAAAAAGAAAAAAAAGATGAAAAAAAAAGGATGAAAAAATGTTTGCGCAGTCGACAGGATTTGAACCTGTGCGGGGAGACCCCAATGGATTTTTAGCCCATCGCCTTAACCACTCGATCACGACTGCGGAACGAGTAGGGGGCTCTGAGATGTGGTAGTAACTCAAGAGCTGGGGATGTCATGTATGAAACGTTGCATGTAGCCGCTCAACGTCTATACAGGAGAGGGCGCTGCGGTCAAATGCGTATATAATCGCGTTAAACTTTGCATGCATTGGCTCAACTTTTATAGACGAGAGGGCGCTGCGGCCAAATGCTCAAATGCGTATATAACCACGTTCCATACCACACATTCTCTTTCTGACATGGATGAAAACAAACGAAAGGCTCGGCATGCTGCGGCTCAGCGTCTACGCAGACAAGCAACACCAGAGCTTCGCCCCAATCAACATCATTTACCACGTGGAGATGCGGTCAATTTGGAAACCCCGCAATGAGTGTTGCGAAATAAAATCAAGCGAAATGCTCAGTGCTGCCCTGACATGTTCTTCCATGACCGGGCTAGAGAGCGGTTTCCTTGTGGCCTTCACTCTCGCCGAGGAGCAAACTGGACTTCTTTAGCTGCGTAGGGGTGCGACCACACAACCATTCCCAACGCAACCTGAGCCATCCTGAACAACTGTTCCCCGACAACTGCGATTAAAAATGTGTGCGATTATACTTACTTGAAATAACTTTAGTGAGCCGTTTGAAACAGGTTTCGGCTTACAATAATTAAATGCTTGTCTATACAAACTTGTTTCTTAATGAGACGAAGAGAAAGACGTACGTGTACGGCATAAGTCCCTAAGGCAGCCGGCCTCAGGACCTGTAGGTCTAATTACTCTAGAAACTTATCCAACTCAACCCCGGAGCAAAGAGGACAACACGGTGAGGAGGACGTGCCTCTCAGAAGGAATTAGAGCGCTGTAAAAGCGGTAGGGTTACAGCTACCCCTCCAAGCTGCCGCCGCGGGGAGCAACTACTCCCGGTGCCAAGGCCGTAAGAGATCGCGCCTGTTCACTCTAGCCCGGTCATTGCTCTTCAAACTGCTGATCGAGGCAATGTCCACTCACACAAAAGCGATAGCTCATGTTTTCCTACGTTGCGTAATAACTAGGTCTGGGCACTTGATCCAATGACCTACCGATGAATCACTTAGGGCCGGTTGCACCAACGTCGCTTACCTTAACCCAAAGCGGATCTTTCCTAAGTCGGCTTAGCGCCCTAAACCGAGCTCGGGTAAGCACGGGTTTAAATTCCGGTTGCACCAACGTTAACCCGGCTTTACAGACGCGCCCCTAGCTAAACGCTGGATTTGCCTAGGGAATGTAGGGACAAAGAGAGCGAACTAGGGAACGCTCAGAGGGACAAATACGATTGGCGGAGAGGAATCTCGTGATGTAAACAAAAAACCTGCTGTAGTAGCCGTCATTGCCATCTGCTTTTCGCTGTATTTTGTCGGTGAGTAACGAATGAAAGGTCTCCAAATTCAATCATTTTTTTCGCTTAACTTTCAAAAACAGGAGTCAACGCTTTAAATAAACACAAATGCTCTTTACACATGTGATTGTGTGTTTATTATCGGTTGATAACAGAATATTTTGACAGTGACAGTAGTTTTCGTGCTCACATTTTGAGATAAAGAAGCCATCGGGGGCCCCAAATCTCACCGAACGCGAGAAGGACGCTCTACTCGCTACATCGCTGAAGACAAAACATCATCGAGAATAAGTAGGCAGGTAAGATGACTACTAAAATCAAGTCATGCCTGAGACCGATGAAGTTCAAAACAGTGACGAACTCGCCACGGCAGCTGCGAAAATGCCCGGAAATCATCGAATAGAAGTCGTCGAGTTGTCGTCGCCACGAATAGAAGTTGTCGTCGCCACGAATGAAATATATAAAGCAAAATATTCCTAAAAAGCGCGATCACCAGAAAATAGTTCAATATGTTCAATAGTTCAATAGTGTTTATTGCCCATTTGAGTAGACCTCCAGGCGAGCAGGCGACAAGGAAAGGCAAGGGAGCCCATGCACAGAGTGTGCCCTTGTCGCCCACCTGGAGGTAATCAATCTATTTACAAACAGTTGGGGGATTGATTTACAAAAATAGTTGGGAGAGGGGGGGATGTGGAGCAGTGAAAAACTATTTAGAGGGTCACACGTGCCAACCGTGCACCCTGGATATCAGCTGGCAGAGTTCCTTTATGGATTCCCTGTCGCTGGGAATCGCCGTCGTCAGTTCTGGGGGTAGGGCCATCCACAGCTCAGCAGCCCGTAACAGGCAGGTTCTTCTGTGGCGAAGCGTGCGCGATAGGACTGGCTGCAAGCGGCCAGTACGCTTATTGATGCGAGGTCTGTTGGAGCAGTCCATGTCATCCGATCCCATGATGAGGCAGAACAGTCTGATGGAGGCGACGTTTCTACGGTGTTGGAGCGTCTGCCACCTCGCATTTCGGAGAAGGTTTTCGGTAGAGGCTGCCCGGTAAGTGAGAAGCATTGCTCTCGGGGTACTGCGGCGGTAAAACGTGTACGCGGCCCTGCGCTGGATGCTCTCTAGGGTGCTTTCACGCGAGTGCAAGTGGGGGCCCCAAATGGCAGAGCAAAACTCGAGCTGTGGAAGGACGAGGGCGGTATAAAGATTTTTAAAAGCATCGGGTTGTAGCTGCCGTGTTACATGGGTTATGAAACCCAATGTGCGTCTGGCCTTGGAGGCCACTTCACAGATGTGGCGGTAAAAGTCCAGTTTGCTGTCTATGGTGATACCGAGAAGTTTAGTGTGGGCCACACGGGGTATGGGGGTGTCGCCTAGGGTGAGGGCGGGGTGCGTGACTTGTTTCTTCGACATGTGAGAGATGGTCAAACACACACTCTTGGTAGGATTGAGGGGCAGGCCATTTACCTGCGACCAGCGGTAACAGATGTCTAAGTAATTTTGGAGCCTGTCGTAGGCGTCGGTTGTGTTTAGGGGTTGAATCAGTGTGAGATCGTCGGCGTATAAAATGGCTTTCGTGCTAAGGCTGGTGGTCAGATCGTTGATGTAAATAGAGAAAAGTGTTGGTCCAAGTACGCTGCCCTGGGGGACGCCAGAGAGCACAGTGCTTGGGGGTGATGCTGATCCATGGAAGACAACTCGCTGGGTTCTCCCCGAGACGAAGTCCCGAATCCAATGAAGAAGGGAGCCTTGGATTCCCAACCTCTGGAGTTTACTGTCCAGGAGCACATGGCTGATCCGGTCGAAGGCTTTTGAAAAGTCCAACTGTATTAATTCACACGGGTTTCGGCTGTCGATGGATGAGCTGATGGTATGGACGGCAACAGCTAAGGCCGTCTCGCAGCTACGTCCTTGCCTGAATCCATGTTGTGCATTGCTCAGTAAACCGCTCGACTCCAGAGGCTGTAGGATCTTTCTGTTTATGATCCTTTCCATGGTTCTGCACATGACCGAAGTTTTCTGAAGCCCAGATTCTACTCGCGAGACAGGAAAAATTCACTGAAGATTGTCTCGAAACTCAGAAAACAAAAGAAATTGACTTTTCGCTGTTTTATAACCTAAAAGCGCCTCAATCTGATGCAAACGGCAGAAGGGTCGACAATCAGCTGATCGCCGAGATCATGTACTGCCACTATTCAACGCGCTCATCGGATTGAAGGATATGCGTTGCAAGTAGAAATAAACAAGCTGGTAAATAACAATACGTTACAGTTACGCGAAAATCAGTAAGGTATACATACGAATAAGCTCGTTGACAGAATAACCAACGTGAAGACAGACGTGAGCCCGTGAGCCCCACAGCTCCGTACGTATCTCGGTTAGGGCTAACACGCACTCAGAGTGGAGATCCAGCTTGAAAACAGGGGTCGATAAACACTTCACGCGACAATATTTTGCATCCTTGTCACAATCGAAGGTCATTCTGTCGAGACTCTCACGCTGTTGTAGCCTAAAACACTTTGTACAACCAATTTCGTCCACCGCGTCGACCGCCACAAACCAGCCGCCATGTTTTAAATCCAGGATTAAGAAACAACCAAAAGCAAAGCGCCCAATGTTGAGCGCTTACGATAAGCGTAGTTTAGGGCTAGGTTTAGCGATAAGCGATTTTGGTGCAACCGAACGAAACCGAAACTTAGCTTAGGTTCCCGGCTAAGCTCCGCTTTGCGCTAAGCGGCGTTGGTGCAACCGGCCCTTAATGATTTAATCGCGATTAAATTTTTAACCAGTGAATCCGTTACATTTTGAGAAATGAAAAAGTAAAAATTTAAAGCTTTCACCACGCAGACGCGTACGAGTCTACCTGTATGAAGGCAAACTTTAGGTGAAAATCTGTAGGGGCGAGATGTGTGACTCGAAAGTAGTGGAGAAGGTTATATGTGCCCCCAGCCACTTCAACGCCATGTGATTGTCCGTTTAGCGCAGCTGAGCCTATTAGTGGCGAGATGTTTCGGTGGCGCCCTCGTTTGGTTACCTTTCGTGACGTCATTACCTTGTGAACAACAAGTTCGATGGTGTTTGTAACGGGCATGGTGGAAGCCTGAAATCATAGTGCTCTCAAAGCAACACTGCCAACACCGTCAAAATTGAAGTTCTTACATTCCTCTTATTTCCGTCGATAAAACATCCTTTGCGGACGTCATAGTCAGCATTCGGCCAATTGTGGTGGGCCGACCACAGCGACGCTTTCGATCGCTCACAACGCCAATAGACCTATTACTAAATTACCCAACCATCAAGAAAAATGCAGGGAATGGTGTTCCACGCGCCGCTGCAGCAGTAACTGTCCTAAAGAAAAAGCCTAAAACAAATGGCATTTTGCAAGCGCTTTCATTATTGCTTTATTTTGGTTATTTACTTCGAATCTTTTATACGGGGAAGGCGCGCGCGTGCGGCGCGTGGAGCACCCTTTCCTGCATTCTCCTTGATGCTTGGGTAATTTAGCAATAGGTCTATTGTGAACAATCGAAGGAGTTCCCTATTACTGGAAAATATTGAAGAATCTGTTTGCTTCTGTGGCTGAAGCAAGAATTTGTAAGTGTGGCTGGGCTCCGCTTCTGTGCGAACTGGGCACTACTAGCATCACTGGCACGTTTGCTGGCATATGTGTCAGCGGGAGCACGCGCTGAGCGCTGAACGTGCGAGGGCGAGCAGCAGAAACGAGGAAATTAAGATCAGAGGAGGAACATTACTGCCACGAGCCTGTTTTCTGGCCACACGGATGAGTGCCGCCATCTAGTGGTTGAACTAATGGCTTGTTCAAGATGGCCGCCGTGGGACCGCCGCCTTAAAGGGGGACCAGCAGAAATATTCTTCAGCCTGGCGGAAAGTCCTTCTCGCCCTGTTTTTTAGGGGCGAAGCTTCTTAGGGTCTATCCATGTCCGTATGTCCGTCCGCCGTCGGGTGCTCGTGCTCCTGCTCGTGAGCTCACGAGCAGGAGCACGAGCATGCCACAAGCACAAGAGCTCGATGTCGCTGCTTTTGTGCGTTCTTCCGCAAAACGAGCGCTCGCGCTAGAAATGCATGCCTCAAAGCAAGGAGCACGGGCTAGCTCGCGCTTGTAGCTTTGGCCACTGGCTCCAAAGTCAATAGGGAGTTTTCGTAGATCGTTTTTGCCGTCACGCAACGCCCTCCGCAACCCGCTAGGATACCCGGAACTCTACAGCCAAGGCCGTCGGCGCGCAGGGGCAGTAGCGGCTTCTTCGTTGCGGTGGGCTTAGCGGAGGGGGAAACGCGGTCTACGAAAACTCCCTAATGACACCGCGGCGTTGGCCGATAAAAACGCAGGAAGCGCGAATCGCAAAGAAAGAAACGTGAACTGAAAGTGAGCGCACGGACCATCTGGTGAATACTTGACATGACTGAACCTCAGACACGTAAGGAAAATCTACGAATGACTATTGGCTTCGTCACTCGCCGGTCTTCCTCGGTTACATTTTAATCACTGGCTCTTCCGGTGCTGGGAAGGAACGTAGACGCACGATCGTTTATGAGAGTGGACTCTAGAAAAACACTTAGTGGCTCTCGGAAAGAGCCGGCACTTACCGACAACACCTGAATGCGTCAGGATCCAGTCTGAAGGTCGATAAAGGACCTCCGGTTTGCAGAAGAATTCCTTGATGGAGTTGAAGTCGTTCAGGATCACCACGTTCCCCGGACCCATGTTTATCCTGAAGAACATTTGGAACTCTGAAATCGTCTAGACAAAGTAAAACCTCAACTTGGAACTCAATAGGTTATTTGCAGAATTCTTGCCAACTCTCATCATCACGCTATTCAAAACCCCGTATTGTTTTTTTGCTTTCTTTTTTCACATCTTTCAGCTGTGGACGGGGCGCGTCTGCATTTATCTAGATTTTCACGATGTTAGGACAACAGCATTGTGCACTCAATGGGTTTGTCTTTTGTTTCGGTTCAAAGAAGAAAAGAATGACGGCCGCGAAATTCTGGTGTCTCAAGTCTCGTCACTCAAGCAGCGAACTGGGCCATCCAGGTCAGTGAACGATTTTCATCGAAGACGCTGTGTGAAGAAATCGTACTGGACTGGCAGTACGTTATCATAATATAGATCTACGGCTCCCACTTTGCCGGGACCAGTGTTATACCCAAGTCACACGGCAGCGTAAAGGTACCTTTGGCTTTGGTCCCTAATACCCCTGTCAGACAGCGTTCTAAAGATCCTTTTCACTAAGCTCCTTTAAAAAAATCGGCCAATCAGCTCGCGATGTGCAGTGCGCACGTGCTCTGTGGCGCGCGCACGTGCCACAGACATCAACTTCGACATCAACTTTAAGTTGATGTCGACGGCATTCCTGCTAAACCGCTGAGAGGAGCACGTGATAAACAATTATTACTTGAAATTGGTTTGACGCGCAGTTTTTGATTATTGTGTGTGAAATATCACATTTAAAACCTAAATATTATTTGTGTTTGCTTTTGCGGCACTTGATTTTTTTTTTCTATAATTCTAAGGGCGCACCTAAATGAGTCTTGCTTTAAAACGTCCGACCCGTCTGGCCACAATGGCCCTAAATCATCTGCGTTTACGAGTTTCCATTGCGGGGTGGGCGGCCTTGTTCTGTTTAGCAGCCCCATTTTTCCGCAAAGTTCTCACTGAAGTAGCTAAACAGTGCCCGGCAGAAACGAACCACGTCGGAGTCTCACGGTTACGCCAGTCACGCCATCGAAAGGGATGGACGACGACTAGGATAAAAGGCCCTGGGCGGGAAAGTCGGACGACTCGTCTGCAACCTCGAAAAAGAGCTCGCAGTGGTCCATCGCGTCTGGGTTCGTAGCAGACATTATTTTCCAAGTGCCGCCGATACTACCTCCCAGGTAGCACAAGACGTCGAGATGACGTCGAAATAAGGTCCAAGACGTTCGGCGACGTTGAGGTCCTTAACAAACTTTTTATCCACGTCATTGGTACGTCCACATGAGAGGTTTCGACAACGTCAAACACACGACGTAGTGACAACGTCATAAGGTTCACCTCGACGTTTTCAACAGTTATCAACGTCTGTTCGACGTCTTGTATGAGAAGTTCTTTGAACGTCGAGCGCGAGACGTCACAACAATGTCCCGAGCAACACCTTGACATCTTCGACATTAATCGACGTCAGTTCTACGTTTTCTCTGGGAAGTTATTTGAACGTCGAGCACGAGCCGTCCCAACAATGTCCTCAGTTGGCATTAATAGACGTCAGTTATACATTTTCTCCGGGAAATTCTTTGAAAGTGAACCACGAGACGTCCCAACAATGTCCTGACCAACACCTTGACGTCATCGACATTATTCAACGTCATTTCTACGTTGTTGTTTTTTTTTTCGAGATGTTCTTCAAACTTTAAGCGCGAGACGTCCCAACAATGTCTGAGTAACACCTTGACGTCATTGGCATTAATAGACGTCAGTTCTACGTTTTCTCCGGAAAGTTCTTTGAACATGGAGCACGAGACGTACCAACAATGTCCTGAGCAACTCCTTGACGCCATCGATATTATTCGACGTGAGTTCTACGGTTCTTTTTTTTTTTTTAGGTTCTTTGAACGTTGAGCGCGAGACGTCCCAACAATGTCTGAGCAACACCTTGATCACCCTGAACAAGCGCCTTACAGGGCCCAAGGTCCGGTCATATAACTTTTAAAACTTCTTGACAATGTCAGCATTTTTTATACTGTGCATGCGATCCACCTTTCAACCTGGCTGAGCTGCAGAAATCTCTTACAATATTATCATTCTCGGGATTGTTGTTTTAGCAGGAATTGCTCAAAAATCCGAGAATTCACAAAAACAAAAACTTGAATTTAGCTCGGAGTCAGCGGGGCTGTTTATAGCATTTTTAGCGTTTCTAACTTAATATCAGCGTCGTTGAAGCTGTAAGAGAATGATAATAATGTAAGAGATTTCTGCAGCTCAGCCTGGTTGAAGTGTGGACACCATGCACAGTATCGAAAACGCTGACATTGACGAGAAATCTTAAAAGTGATATGACAGGTCCTTGGGCATAGGACGCTTGTTTAGGCGGACTACGAATTACACCCAAAACTGCGTAACCATGGAAGTGGCCGAAATTACCGATCACTAGGGAGCTCGTTCCAATGATTCCTGGAGTGCGGGCCGGGGCGCTTGGGGGACTTAGCAAATGGTCTATTTCGTAGGAATATTCATACTTTCGCGAACATACCTTCGAGCAACGAAGCCAGATCCGGTTGACTCCATTGTTCCACGGTGACCCAGATCGAGACCTTTATCAATTGACATCCCGTTCAGTTTAGACGTATGCTCCACGTTTTATGTCGTTAAATGAGACGTTATGACAATGTTTACATAACGTTATCAATTGACATCCCGTTCAGTCTAGAAGTATGCTCCACATTTTGTGGTCTTTAAATGAGACGATATGTCAATGTTGATATAACGTTATCACAGACGTGCGCTCGACGTTTTATGTCGTTAAATGGGACGTTATGTTATCGTTTATATGGCGTTATCAATGACATCCCGTTCAGTTTAGACACATACTCGACGTTTTATGGTCGTTAAATGGGACATTATGTCAACGTTGATATAACGTTATCACTTGACTTCCCGTCCAATTCCAACCTGCACTCGACGTTTTAAGGTCGTTAAGTGGGACATTATGTCGACGTAAAATCCACCCTTTTTTCCAGACATTAACCTTTCCATGTTACGTCGAAGGGACCTGACGTTCAGACTTTTGACGTTCTTTCGACATGTGGCTCCTGTCGTCATAGACGTTCTTTCGACGTCTTTTCAACGTGTCTGTGCTGCCTGGGCTGCTAGCTGGAGTATGCGTTCCTCGTTAATGTATTATTCCATCACATTTGTGTTCACAAATAATATCATAATTTGCTACTTATATATACTCAATTTGTTATAATGCATCAAACAAGGTATATTTATATATCTGTAATTTTTATTTTCAGTTTGTGGGTCCGAGGCTATTCCCTGTAGCTATAAAGGGAGCTTGGCGAGCTCCGTTTAACACAGGACCTCCCTTAGCGAGAGGGACCTTTATGCGCCGTGTAATCACGATCTCCAGCTCCCTTTACTACAGGTACCTGCGCCAAAGGTACCTTAACGCTGCCTTGTGAATGGGTATTGCTCGGACGAAACTATCGGTACGGGAACCCCCACTATGTCGAAAATCCGATAGCTCACCGGGAGTACACTAGATGGCGCTTTTTTTTTTTTTTTTGCATATGCATACATGCAAAAAAACATGAAGGTTAGATGATAGTTATCAAAAGGCCTTGACATAACCCTTTCATCAATAAACATACGTTTAACCACCACTTATGCAAAATATGCGCTGCGCGCATACTAAGCTTGTGAAGCCGCAGCGGCACCGATCCTTCGCTACGCAAAAGACAATGTTTGTCGCAGACATGACAAAATTATACATACCTCGAGCCTATGTTTGCAGAATGTTTGTTTTTTACGTATGTGTGCTTCGCCCATGTCTCCAGACAGTTTTTTTATTAGCAACGTGACATCACACAAGCGAGAAACACGCCCCAGAGAATATCTGCAGCCGGTCTTTTGTATGGTGCATTATCAGTGTGACTGCGCGGCTTAAGACTTCTATCAGGATGTGCTCTGAAATTTGAGTAGCACGGAGCGCATGTTTAGAAGGCAGTAAAAACCGCGAAAAACAAAACGCTCGAAGAGACGGAAGACGTTGCTCACGATTCTTTCCTTAAAGACCGACGACCAGTTCGCGCTTTCCACTTCCCCCCCCCCTTTCCTCCTCTTCCTCCTTCTACCCTGTCCACCATTGCCTGTTTCCTCCTCTCCTAGGGTGAGGAGGATCTTCTGCCTTGCAGAATCTTTTGTCTCGTCGTCGGCCTCTAGATATCCTGAATGTACCGAAGCTTGAACATGCCTTCGGGCAGTTGCACCTGCTGCGCTACGGCTCGTGCACTAGAGGTACGCCCTCGAGTAAACGTAATCCGCATTCGCAGCGTTCGTTGCGCTACACAGTGCCTAGAACGCGTCTTGAGATAGAATGCGATGGGCCCACCGGTACGAACTGCGCATGCGCTACCACAAAAGACTCGCACATGCGCAGTTGGTACCGGAGCGCCCATCGTACCGTATCGGATACGCAAAAACGATTCCCTAAAACTCTCTTTTGACTGGTAGGTTTAGCGTCCGTACCGTCCCCGCGTCGAAAGCGGTCCCGAAGCGGTCACAAATGACGTCACAGCCACAAAGCGTCCTGCTGCGGGATGTTTTTTGTTTTTTGGTTTTTTTTTTTCTTGTTTTGCAATATTGGCGGTGGTTTGTAAACGTTCGGGCCAGGAAAGGTAAGCGAACGCGAAAGTCGTTGTCGTCGCAGCATCCCCCCTCGGAGCGGTTGGAACTTCCGTGGACCACGTGTCAAACTTAGGAGCGAACTGCATGCAGGGCAGGTGTCTGTCCTGTCCGTCTCCTCTGCACCCTCACTCCCAGGATCGCGACAGTCAACAGCGTGACACGTTTATTACGTCATCAGGTGGAAAACCAGTTGTGAGAGCACGGTAGACACACCGAGTTGGCAAAAAGTCGTGAAGATTTGTTTTTCCTTAATTGTGATAAAAACGTTAGCGAAAAGCATGCCTATGGCCTCGCTTCTCCCGACGAATGCGTAACCTGGATTTCTGATGTCTAAACTGCCCCAAGTATATCTCCTCTTTTTTTTTTTTTTTTCTAGGTTTTGAGACTTTGAGCGCAGGCATTGAGAGGAGTTGTTTGTTTGTTGGTGGGGCCCCTCACGCAGTTTTGATGTGGCAACAGACAGTTCGTGTGAACGGCGCTTTGTGAACGGTGTGTGAATGGCGCTTTAAGCGCCGTTCACACGTATGCAACTGAGTAAGACCGAGAAAGACCAAACCGGGTTTTTAAGCTTCTTGCGACGTCTTGGAACCAGCTCCGCTGCAGCGCATCCGGTCCTAAGACGTCGCAAGAAGCTTAAAAACCGGTCTGGTCTCTCTCGGTCTCGGTTGCATATGTGTGAACGGCGCATTACGTGCAGCGTTGCAGGATTTTAGAAGATTTGGACACGAGAGCGTGGCTTTAAAAAGTAAAGTCCGTATGGGAGAAAAGAGAACCGTGTGTGCTAGCCGTAAGCAATTTTCAGAAATTTTGAACAAGGAAACTGCGATTAACAGAATCCATGAATGCATCTCTTTGTTTTTTGTTTTTTTTTTGTTTTATAGCCTTTGTGAGAAGGGCAATAAGCCGAACGATTGTGGGTGTCCTCACCTGAAGACAGACCCATACTGCTGGGCCCATGCCTTGCACTGAACGGGATCAAAACACTTGCTGAGGAACGGCAGGTTGCCAACTAGAGGCAGTCCCTTCGGGCCTGGCGGAAGCTTGTTCCAGTTGGGGTGCCTTCTGCTTCTCGACCAAATGAGCCAGAGGAGCAGACATACCAGGACAGGGACCACAGTGACACGCACAGCATTTCCCGCCGTTACGCTAGGAACCTGCATAAATGTGGAAAAAAAATTCAGTTTGATGTAAAGCTTCTCAATCAGGGGAGATATGGCTTGAAGGGGCCGATTTCGGTTCGACTAGGTTAAAAAATTGTTTTTCTCACGCACTCCAATAAAGAATTGTCGTGTGTGTATGTTTAGGCGGCGTGAAGTTGGTCGGCCCCAATGAGCGTTCGGTATCTTCACCGTAAATGAGAAATTAGCCGGTGCAGTACGACTACCAGCCTAGGCTCTTGAACGTGCACCAGGCAGTATGCATACACAATTTCATACAGAACTAATACACAAATTCATCCAAAATTAATACCCGTGCCACACGGGCAACTCGAATGACATTTACAACAAATGACATTCGCCCCAAATGTAATTTGACTGGTGCTATACACGGCCTCCACGAATGGCATTCGCTGCAAATGTCATTTGCCATTGAAGGGGTTCGGCGGAACTCATTCGCATTCGGTCACGGCCAAATGTGTAGCCTCTACCCCAGGCCCCAAGTAAAAAAACACCAGTGTGATTACGTTAATCAAAGTATACCCGAACTAAAAGTTATTTATTTGTGTTTGTTTTTATGTATGCATTCTTTTATACTAGATTTGAAGCGCGGCTTGTCACATAATTGCAAGCGGCTACTTTTTAACCCAGTAGACACAGCCACTTCGCCTGCGTTGCCATCTTCTTCGCGTTTCTTCTCGGTTCTGTTACGTTTTTTTTGTTTTTTTTCGAACTTCCAAGTTTCTTCCGATGGAGCCGCAAGCGCCGCAAGCAGCCGCGATCGGTGCACTGGGTGGTGCGCAGCGAAAGTAGCAGCCAGAGCCACGGAGTTCGAGAGCAGCTGCTCTTCGATTTCACGAACGCGAGAGTGAGCGTCCTCAGCTTCGGCTTAGAGTCTTTGCTGCTCGGCACGGTGCTTGGCGCGTAAATAAATGAGGGCGCTCATTAACCGCCGCACCCGTTTACCGTCCTCCAGTGCAAGGACCGACACTCGCGACTGTACAGGCGCCATTTCCCTTCGCTTTGGTCAGCTTCTGTTTTGTAGCGTGAGCTACACTGGCCGAGGTTGAGCAGTTTCGCGTGGCTCCCAAAGAGCCGTGCTGCGCATGCGAGAGGAGCAGTGACGTCACACGGCACACAGCTGGCGCGCCGGAGCCGCCGCCACCGAGCGCTCCGCCGCCGCCGCGCGCTTCGCCGTCGCCACGCGCGCCTCGCCGGTCTGCGCATTCCAGAGGAGTGACGTCATAGCCGCGGCAGACGCACTGGCGCCGCCGCGTGCCCAGCTGTGTGCCTCCGTTGCGCAAAAGTCAAGTCTAACGCTGCACCGGAACCGCTTGATAGCGCCTCTCGTTTTGTGCGCATAAGTTCATGCTGCGTATATCCTGGCATAGCCGAGCTAAGCCACCGCAATGTTTTGGGTTTGGCTTATTGCGGCTAGAGCAACTAGAGTGTCACCAACAAATGAATTACAGCGGAAACGCAAAAAAAAAAACATAAAGTAATTGACTGCAAAATTTGTTTAAAACTACCTATTGACACTTTTTAGAGATCATAACCTTGAACAAACGTATTTAGCTTACAAACAACTTTACAATTAGTGTTCTTCAGAGAGCAGGCGCTATCATCATCATGATACAAAATGACATTCGAAATGTACGTGTAGCACGGGCTTGAAATGTAATGTCATTCGGCGCCCGAATGAAACTCGCCCTGAATGACATTTGCCATGTCCGTGTGGCACGGATATAAAATGGGCAGGGGTAGAAGGTTTTTTGTTGTTTTTTTTTTTTCTTTTCTTGTGTTCGGATACTATTTAAGCCGTTTCTAGTCGTCTAAATTTCTGCTGCGTTTGAGTCTTCGTGTTTATGGTGTCCAGGTTTTTTCTTTTGGTTTTCTTTTTGTAATTGTATTATGTTTGCTATTTCCACCAGGTCGTTCGCGCTCTTACTTTTTTCCCATATATTTGGTGCCACCCGCTCCGCGAATGCGGTCACTGGCGGCCATCTTTAGGTCGAGTTATATCACCTCTAGCCAAGATACAGGTGCTGAAGCCACTTGGCAGCCACCATCATCCATCCATGGCAGACGGCGTTTTGGCAGTTGTGGTGGCAGGCTGCCATCAAAATAGCGTGGGTGATATTCCGTGATTGATTGAAATTGTTTGACGAAACATGTTTTTAAAACCCGGCGTGAACGGTAGCCCGTCTTTGAGTATCCGGTGAAATTTTCACGAAATCGCGCAGCACCGGGGAAAGGCAGCACAGCACGCATCGAAAGTCGCATCGAAAGAAGCATCGAAAGCAGACGCCGGTACGTAGTCTGCTTTCGATGCGAGCTGCGCTGCTTTCCCCCGGTGCTGCGCTTTCGTAGAACTTTCGCCGGGTCCTCAAAGACGAGGCTACCGTTCACGCCGTGTTTCAAGAACCTGCTTCGTCAAACAACTTCAATCAAGCACGAAATGTCACCAACGGTACAGTGTACGCCTACCACTTGAGAGACACTCAACTGCCGCTCATAAACATCAGGCAGAGTCTTTCGACATGATGACTGATGTTCGAAATCACCAAAATTAAACCGTAAAGCAGTTGCTCGTTTTTGCTGATCTTCTTTTTTTGTGTGTGTATTGACTGTAGGAGTGCGCGTACTCGAGCGCTCATTAAAGCTAGGCGCTTGAAATGCCGCAGAAACCTGTTCCCGAGTGCAGTAAGACGAATCCGCATCAGAGCTGCCGAGGGAAAGGCAGTAATTAGGACGGCGCACTTCAAGGTTGAAGCAATAAACTCGTAAGTAAAAAAAATACGAATACCGCAAAATTCAAGGACAAGTCTTAGAAGAAAACAGGACAAGAAAAAGAGAGAGGGGACCTTATTAAAACAAATTAGGACCGAATTTAGCATATCCTATAGACCCCTTTAAAGATTACGACCTCTAACGGTCGATCTGAAAATACTATACAAAGTGGCGTGTGCAAAATACACCATAAAGAGGCAAAATCTATCAACTGTATACACTATATAGTCTCTTGGAAAGAATATCAGTTACAGACTTTCCACCTTGTTGGTGTTTTTTGCGCACGCCACTTTGCAGTATGCTCAGATCGACCATAAGAGCGCGTAACATACAAGGTCCGTTTTGTTTTGTTTTAACTTCCGAGGAACTGGGTGAGAAAAAAAACGAGAAGGATGAAAATTGTTTTAAGGATGGTTGTCAGGTCGTGCAATGATAACCCGGGTCATATATTTTTTTTTTTTTATATTTATGTAAAAGATATATGTTAAAGCCATATTCTTGGGAGAAGCATTCAGCTATTCGCGTCTCCAGCTCGTTGCTGGCCCTCTTGCGGCGGAAACGGCAAGCGCTCTATTGAGGGTTCCGCGGTTCTCCTGCTCAGCGGGCACGGCGGAACTGCTCGCGATTATGGCTGGCGAACAGTCATATCTGAATGCAAACAACTATTCACTGCCCCAACGGAGTGATGCAGCCGGTATAGGATTGCACATTACTAGAGAGCTTTAGTATTGCGTATAGGAGCAAACGAAAGTGATGTGCGTTGGCGTTAGAGCTGTGTGCTCCACGCTGCACATCCGCGTCGTTGCCAGGCGCCAATCCAAGACCGCAGTTCTAGGCTCCGCGCAGGCGCAGTGTGAAACACGCAACGCTAACGTAAACACTGCTTGCATTCGCTCTTATACGCAATACTAAAACCCGCTACTGCTTCACCGGCTTTCCAACGCCAACGAAACGTACTGCAGTGAACAGACGTGCAAGCGGGCAGGCGTTCCTGCGAATTGGAAAGGCTGAAGTTGCAAAACGACGACGACTGCAAAACGACGACGCGTAAAAATAAAATTAAATAAGTGTTCTAGAAAACATTTTAATACAAAACAAATCTTTTTTTTAGGCATTCTGTTAGGAAGGATTGGCGGCAAATTTGGAAGTTTTGCTAATTGTTGAAAGTCGCGACTTTCATAGCATCATATCCAGAATTGATGTAATGTTACGTGGATTTCTCGAAAATATAATGTTTACATTGGTTTCGTACTATTTTTTACAACTTTTTAATTAGGAATGCTGCAATTGGCACCAGTCATGATAATTTTCCAACTTTGGATTGCCATAGCCCTTCACGCGTTTGAAATTAGATCATACGCAACATATCATATTAGAGTTTGAAACTAACTGCTTAATAAAATATCGTACTTGTAATATTATTAATACAAATTGCAGTAATGTAGGCCCCCAATAAACGCAAGATTCACAAAAATATGCCATTTAACCTAATGGTCTTTAAAGAAAGGTCTCATTTTGTTTTATTTTAGCATAAGAGAAGCTTTGTTATCGTATTCAAGATAAGCATGAACACTGGATGTAGTATAAAGTCCTACGCGGGTCATGCGTTGCCTTGAGAAACACACACACTTCTGTTGTGACTCTGATTCTGTTTTCGGGTTTTTTTTAGTGAGAACAGCGTTCCTTAACTTATACGTTGTTCTGAAGTTAGACTCATCACCCGTGGCCAGTGTTGGCGGTAACGCGTTACAAGTAACGGCGTTACCGGTAACGCGTTACTTTTTTTGGTAACGTAGTAACGTACTCGTTACTTTTCCAAAATAGTAACGGGTAACGTACTTACGTTACTTATTTTGAGTAACGTGTAACGAAATTACGTTACGTTACTTTACTTCCTAGAACTTAAAAAAATTAAATTTCGAAATTCAGCTGTTGCTGAAGTACAACAGCGGAGTGTGCTTCGGGTAACGGAGGAACTTGTTCACAGCAACTATATGTACTTCGACATGTTGTGAATAAAATATATTCAAAGTTTCAATCTCGGCTGGTCTTAATTTCTGTGCTAATGAGGGAGGCCGGTTCTTCTGTTAAGTTCCGTGCCAACATCTTATAAATCAGCTGCATATATACTTCCGGGTTTTTTCTTGTAACTATTCGGGTGAAACCCTAAAAAAGAGAGGGTAATTAAGTTTCCGCATGGACATATCTTAGCTATGGCGCTTACGCACATATCAAACGTCGAAACGGCAAATGTTTTAGTTCGTGAATAAAAAGTAACGCAACAGTAACGTGCGTTACTTTTTATCAGTAACGGTAACGGTAACGCGTTCCTTTTATTTTGAGGTAACGTAGGTCGGCAACGCGTTACTTTTATTTGCAAGTAACGAGTAACGTATTTAGTTACTTTTTTTCGGTAACGCCTACAACACTGCCCGTGGCGATATTTTGTAAAATTTGGATTGATTATGTTATTTCCTGTGTTGGGAATAATGCTAAAGCAATAAATCATCTCAATTCCCCTAACTTTTGTTGAAGGGCCCGCAGTTCATTATTTCGCGAGACAATCATATGAGTGGAAAAAAAATCAACATGATCACGAAAATATCAGCGTTGATTTTTTCAACAAATATTTTATGATATACCTCTGAGGTTTACGAAAGACCTGGTGGCACATAACTCTTCAAAATATTTTGAAGTGCCTAGATCGGGCACGTATGTGACAAAATAAAGTTTCCGGGAACAATTTTCCTATCTTAATAATTACGCTGTGAGACAGATCTTGAGTTAGTTGAGAAACCGAAATTAACACCTATGTCTTCAAATTCAGTCGAAAATAGAAGTTAGTTTCGGTTTCGTTCGGGAATAAAAACGAGCCCCTTGACAAAAATATTACGCTAAAAACTTTTCTTTTTTTCAGGTTAAAGAGGTGACCTGCACGCATAACACACTAGCTTCATCGAATAAGCGGGAATAAGTTGTGTCGCCCAGTGAAGCAAGCACACTAGACAGGCTCAGCAACTGGTATACCAGCACGCCTCTCCGACCCTCACTATAATCGGCGTTTTGGAAAACGTGTAGCGCCACCTATAGACAGTTGGAGTCGCCAATATGCGAACGCCGTAGTCGTAGATAGTTCTCTTCCGGAGATACAAAATTTCGAAGCTCGAGACGTGGAGATTGCCAGGGTTTCGCTATGGTATTTCCACAGCCGTCAATTTCACACCGAAGCATGCATATAGTTAAAAAAATGTTTCTAGTTGCTTTATGGAAGGTTTACGACATGAACACAAAATATTAAAAATTACAATAAAGGATTTCTAAGCGAAGGAACTTACGAAACACATAAAAAGAAAACTCGTTTTAGAGACACATTTATAAATATCATAACAACGAACTATATCATATAAAGCGACGCAAAATATATCAAAATGATTCTCTTTAAATGCATTTCACGAATATAGTAGAAATATATGCTTATTCGTTATTCTAGTGCTGTTATTAATGCAGAAACGCAGCTCATTTCACGAAATGGGGCAAAAATGCACGTTACTGTTTAAAAACCTTACCTTTTTTATTTTCTTTATACTAAATGGGGCGCATTCACCTTCAACTAATTTATTTACATATTTACAGCGCAAACTAAAACGGAGTCGCTTGGAGCGATGTCGGATGCTGGAACACTGGAAGCCGATCTTTGTTGCCCCGCGCTGCGTGCCTTGTGCCGGTTTTTCGTCTTTCTTTTCTGCGCTTTCCTGCTACAATACTTCCTTAACCGCTAGTGAGTTCAACTAGCTTGTGGTGGCAAAACATTGAGTTGCATAGCGCCTCTTTAAGAGAAATACGACAACGAACCTTCACTCAAATTGACCTAGCTTGTCTTCGTGATGAGGGCTTTGCCGCGCGACGTCCGCTTCACGGATCCATTTTTTACAAGCGAGAGAAGCTGCACAACGGTGCTGCTCTATCAATAGAAAGTCATGCCGTCTATATCTTTGTTAGTTTTATATTTGCGTTTCCTTGCGTTGCCTCCTAACCCCCCCCCCCCCCCCCCCCCCCTAATCATCTTTCACGGTCCATTACCGTGAAGCCCCAAGCCCTCACACGAGGAAGCATTACCATTCCCGCGAAAACAAAGCGAGGGAAGTAGTATCTGGAGACTCGGTATCTCGGTGCTCAACCTTGTGTGACGACAAACAAGCCAGCTTACCCTTTCTGTATTCGCGCGTGCCCAATGGGATACAAATGGAACTTCATAACCACAAGAATTTCGGTGAGTGTTTCTATGTCAGTTGATACAGTGATGGTCCGGGTTATATCTCGTATATTTTAGTACAATTTATATTATATGAAAGGCATGATCCTTGGGAGAAGAACTCAGTATGTGTTTGGAAACTCGGGCCAAGTCGTTCATGTAAAAGGTACGCATCCCACAAAAAAGTGTTGATGTAATACTGATTCCTGCCAAAGGGCAAATTTAGGAGAAAAATAAGTGTTGGATATACTTAGGTTCATAATTACATTTAGTAATTACCTTTATAATTAATAAATTTAAACGTGCCTTTTCAATGACAAACATGGTGGGCATAATTGAAAACTATTCAATTCACCGACATTATACATATATAAGGCATGCGCAGCCTTTCACGGTGATTCGTAAAATACACTTCAATCGATCCTGTTTTGAGAAAAAAGGTGCCGGGGGCGGTACGATGCAATGCAAGGAAACACAAAAAACGAAACTATGGACAAAATAACATTTTACACCCTACAATAGAGCAGCGCCGCTGCACAGCTTATGTCGGTTGTCAAAAAGTGGATCCCTTGAGCCCACGTCGTGCGGCAAGGCCCCTACAACGAAGACGAGCTAACTCAACTTGAGTGAAGGATTTTTTGCCGTTTTTTTTTCGCAAGGAAATCATTATTACTCAATGTTGTGAAATCATAAGGTTGTTCAAGTCGCTGTAAATGGTTAAGGAGAGTTAAAAAAAAAAGTTAAGTTTTTGTTTTTAAATTGACGTCCAATTTTTGCCACATTTTAAGAAGTCAGCAGATTTTCTGGATTAATAAATAACCCAAGTACAATATTTGCTACGCACTGTTTTATTATGCATTTGTAAATCTCTTTTAGAGGTGATCATTTCAATATATTTTGCGTCGTTTTATATGAAGTAGTTTGTTTCTAAATAATTTCTGAATGTGACTCTGAAACAAATTCCTTTAACGTGTTTCATCAATTTGTTTTGCATAGAAACTTTTATTTTAATTTTTATTATTTTATGAACATACCGCAAACCTTTCATAAAATAAGTATAAATAATTATTAGTACACGCATGCTTCGGTGTGAAATTGACGGCTGTGCAAAATACCGTGGCGAAACCTTGGCGATGTCCACGCCTCAAGCTTCGAAATTCTATATCTTCGGAAGAAAATTAGCTATGGCGTTCGCGTATAGTTGAATGCTCCTGCCGAGTACATGACATTAACATATATTTTTGTTCAGATAACTATAAAAAGATGACCCGGACCCTCTCCGCACGATCTGACGTGGAAACACACAATATACACAAAATGTATAGACATATTGTAGCCACGTCTGCTCGCGCTCACTGCACACATTTGGACAATTGTCGTGACCTGGCACAGGCTCCTTGATTATATCCTTAAAAATGTTCGCCTCCTGGCTGAGTTCTCAATCATTTCTTCACGGGTTCACCAAGAGTGCCAGTCGCCATGGGCGTTCTTCCCCGTCCCCCATTGTCAAGGTCGTCTGTGCGTCTTTCCTTAACGATGTTTCCTCCATACATTGTGTACGTCTGGGGCGAGCGACTGGCGGTCTTGCTGGCGCCTGATGAATTGACCGAGAATGCGGGCTGAGCATTTTTGAAAGAAGGTATCCAAAAACACGTGCGAGGTTATTATAAGGGCTAAATTAGGTGCGGTGATTACGTATAAATGTGGCTACAGTATGTACGTATCTACATTTTCAGTTCAGCTGGTCCCATAAAAACTAGCGCTTTTCTTTTTAATTATTGTTTATACCCCAAAAATGATATGTGCATTGCCGAAAGCTCATTCTCGGCCCAAATGTGGCTCGCTCTCTGAACCAGATGCCAAAGCATTTTCTCCGCCAGATTGTGCCGGCTCGTTTTCAAATTTTCGCGCATGGGCAAAAAAAAGTAGAACTTCAATCGAACACCAAGTTGTAAGTTCGAAAAATTCGAACTTGGTCGACCTCGAGCCTGCACTCTTAAAAAAAGGGGGTGTAGGCGTTACACCCCTTGTTCCATATACGACACCCCAAAACTTCAGTTGGATGTACAGCGCACTGACGTTGTACCGACGCTACCAAAGTTCACGAGCGGCTTGATAGCCGAGTTGTACAACTCATTAAAATAGTTAATGTAAGTGTGACTGACTGCCAAAAAAAGTTATCGGGGTTTTCTAGGCTCAACTGCAAAACCAGTGTGATTTTTTTTTTTGTAGACTTTGATACGTACTCTGGCTGCTTAATATGTTATATCGCACCGTCATCAACCCTCTCGCAAAAGTTGGGGCAGTCAGTTCGACGTCAGCGCGCTGTACGTCGAACAGAAGTTTTGGGGTGTCGGATATGGGACAAGGGGTGTAACGTCTACACCCACTTTTTTTTAGAGTGTGGGCAGGTTCACGACATCCCTAATTATTACGAGGCTTGGCACTACTTAATACACCAACACGCAGCCTTGACGTGCGGAGACGCTCTACTTGATGCGAATCTGGTTCCTGCTCACGCGTAGACACCGTAGAGCATGTCATTATCCAAATACAATTGGTCAGCGAAATCAAGCAAATAAACAGTGGCGAGGCGTATCATTAAAGCAATAAGTTGGTAGGTCGTTAGCGCAGCATAAAGGCCTGTTATCACATGCAGCGGAGCGCTACAAGCATAGCGCTAACCTCGCGCTAAGCGCGTGCTGACCGGAGCGTTCACCAGCTTTGAATCGCACCGCCAAAACTGTTCCTCGTGGCAGGCGATAAGTAGCTGACGGCACGTGAGGAGCGCTACATCAGCGCTTCGCTCCATGTGAGAACCGGCCTTAACAGGGAGAGAAGTTCCTCCGACGGCCTTAACATACTTGGTGAGTGCCCGTGAGGAAAGTAGCCCCGCTATATTTATAGTTACACGCGGGAGAAAGAAAGTGAGAAAGAGAGAGGGGATTAGAAGATCGGGACGAAGCCATTGTTTACTGGGACGCATTGCGTGTGACCTTCCTTACGAGTCACGAACCATTGTTTTGTACGGCTCATTAAGTTCCTTAGGCGCGTGCCAGGTCTGGATATTGCGCACTGAATTGAAATCAAGCATCGCGAGGTGTGATGAAGCTTTTCAGGTCTGCGTTCCTCGCAAAGGTAGGCCATAAACGCGGTGGGCAAGTCAGCAGATTTCCCCGATTGATCAATCACTGGTTCAGTCAGCGTCAACTAAAACACCTTTCTTTTTTTTTTTTATTAACGAAGCAAAGTGTTATGAGGACACGTCGGTCCCGAAAGGTTTTGTTTACATGTAGTGCGGTCTCTATAATAGCAATACTTGACTAGATATATATTTATTTATTTAAGAAGTTGATCGGTTCTATAAAAATTTCCATATGCAGCAGCGCGAACTCTAAGGGGTATTCACGCGAGGGAGAAATCCCTCCCTTTGCTCTCCAGGATGCGCATCACGTGATGATGATGACAATTCCAACCGAAGTTGGGTTGAGTGTTTTATTTTTTTCAGAAAACGGACCGTTTTTGCTGGCAGGATGCCTGCATGTCACAGCCGACGCATCACGTGGTAACAACGTCACGCTTTTGCGCGGAGCCGCGCTGACGTAGACATCCCCGGGGGATGAGCGACTTTTGCTCGCGGACTGCACAAACGCTCCCCGCCGTGGCGTGGGATCTCTCTGCAATTGGCAGTAGTCTTTTCGCGTGTTTGGCAACTTTACAGATTTTGCTCAGCGAGATGCCGTCGGTGGCATCGGGATATCGTCTAACTTGTGGCTTGCCCAGATGCGCATGTCGCACGAGGCACCCAAAGGAATCTTCGATATTCATCAATGCCATCCTCAAGCCGCTCCTCGAACAACTGGTTTTTGATTCCACGTCCTTTATGTTCTGTCCACCCATTCAAGAAACATCTTAGCATTTTGTTGTCTTTTGCATCTAACAGCACTGCTACCATAATCGCGTGTCGCGGTTTCAAAATAAGCGCCTACATTTTTGTACTCTCGTGAGCGTATACGTTCCCAGTTGTCGAGAGGGCGACCGCTAAATTCATCTGCTAACGCTGACCTCCCCCTTGTCTCCCCATAGGTGGCGCAAGCTACCACCCGTTATAAAAGGTACAGCCGTTAGCATTCATCCATCCATCCATCCCCGCCTTTCGTGTGAAGGGTGGAGCCGGGGAGGAAGTCCCGCTGTTTTCGCCGATCACTGACGTCACGTACATCCATCCCCGAAGAGCATCCCTCGTGTGAATAACCCTTGAGAAACTGTTTCTATGGTGTCGTTTCGTTAATATGAACGCCTTCGCCCCCCCCCCCCCCCCAAAAAAAAAAAAACAAAAAAAAAACGTCCATAATATGAATTTTTCATAATGACGAAACAAAAAATGCATGCATTTGTCCATTTCGTCCACAGAAGCGTAGCGTTGTCACTATAACGGAGTATCCATATTAACAGGGTACTTATCAACGAGACATGGCTATCTGAATTATCGTCCAATCAAGATCCACGCCTCGACATGGAAGGATGTGCTGCCGGCGGCATTACGAATATTCGTGATTTGTTCCTCGACGCAGCGGGCGTAACAGACATCTCTTGTGACCAGTACTTCGTGATGTTGTTTTATTGCACATTAGTGTCGAGTGAAGTTGACGCTGACAGGTAGTCGAACCCATTATGTGTTCGGCTCAGTCAGTCACCCTTTGAGAATCCTTGCAAAATTAAGCTTTTCCGTGTGTGAGTGTACTTGTGTCTGTGCGCGCGTGTGTATCATGTGTGCTTGTGTGTGTATGCACGCGTGCGCGAGCTTGCATGTTTGCGTGCGTGTGTGCTTGCGCTTGCGTATGTATTTGTGAGTGGGTGTATGTGCTTCAGCCTTTTCCGCTGCGCTTGTGCATGCTGAAGTGACTACGAAATTATAAATTTGTGCTCTGTGGGGGAACTGAAACATTAAACGTAAATACAAATGAGTCGAAGCCTTAATTTCACTTATGCCAATGTGAAGAGTACCAGCTTTCGTTTATTCTTCGCAACACTTCCTGGTTAGATAGTGGCATACCGTGACGCGTCTGACTTAACGTGGAACTGTCGGTGTACTCCATAGAAGCATCGCATTTGAGCTGTGCACTCAACACTAAATGTAAGTGCGACCCTCGAATCGTACCCTAGAACCACTTGAGTGTTAGAATTAATCTTGAAAACAGTCATTACGACGAGAAAAAGATGCTGAAATTAACAATCTTCAGAGAGCAAGACGCGCTTTCTTGAGTTTCGATCTAAACCCGAATACGTGACGTTTTTTTCGGACTCTGAGCCTGTCCCTTCTTTATGTATGTAATATTTTCGCAATGTAGTCGCAATAACGAACAGGAAAATCTTGCCTTCATTGTCGCATGTACTGCGCAAGCACGTCCAAGGGCAGACACGTTCAAAGCGGGAAATTCCCGTGTAGCTTTTGTTTTCCTCGATCAGTAACATCCGTGTAGTATACAGGGTGTCACAAAAAAAAAAAATTTACAGGAATTTTTTTACCGCAAAAATAAACTAGGCATCGCCGAAAGCTCATTCTCCGCCCAAGGGTAGCGCTAGTGGTCACATCCAGATGCCAAAGTTTCAGCCCGATCCGATACCTTATTCAAAAGTTATAAGTGATTTTCTGAAAATTTCAATGCGAAAATAGAGCCCATCTTTGCCCGTTTTCGGTTTCTGGTTCCGTAGAGCCCCATGCATTCGAAAACTCTGTCGGCGTCCATTTTCCCATTTAAATTTTCAAAAAGTCACTTATAACTTTTGAATAAGGTGTCCGATCGGGATGAAACTTTGGCATCCGGTTGTGACCTCTAGCGCTACCTTTGGGCGGAGAATGAGCTTTCGGCTATGCCTAGTTTATTTTTGCAATAAAAAAAAAACTATAATTTTGTTTTTTGTGACACTGTATTTCTGTGGCTCTCAATCGTCAGAAAGGTACAATAGCTGACAAGCCTAAAAAACGAGGCCTAAAAAATTCACCTTGCGACTTCGCTATTAGCTTTAGTACTGATTATAAATTTTGAAAAGTTTATTCGTTTAGCGAAATGTTCCCACGCTAGGCACGTAGCCAGGTTTTTGTTTCGGATTTCGCACGTAGATGGGGGGGGGGGGGGGCATGGGCCCCCCCCCCCCTCCTCTGGCTACTTGCCTGTCCCACGCAGTTATTTATTTTATTTTTTGTTAACCTAGCTCGTAAAAAAACTTCGTACTCTTTTTCAAAGCAATATCTATACCAGGCACGTAACCAGGGAAGGGGGCCTTGGGCCCCCCCCCCCCCCCCCGAAATCTTTCATTTTGCTGGAACCTCCTCTCCCCCCTTCCCCCCATACAACATTTTGTCATGCCCCCCCCCCCCCCCCCCCCCTTCGAAACAAAATCCTGGCTACGTGCCTGATCTAAACATTGCGTGCACTGACGTAACACCACCTGCCATTGTGGTGACCTTACTACTGATCGCCGTACCTTTCGCAGCGCACATTTTGCAGCGTCGAATTAGTTTTTCATTGCAAGAACAAATAGGAAGGACGACCAGCACGGTGCGATGACTTCACGTGCAAGTTGTGTATATTCGGTGACAGGCCAAGAATTCAGTAGAAGCACCATATCCAGCACGCGTTCGCTGCCTTCCTTCGTGCTTTGGCTAGGCATACGACGGAGCGTTATCGAAGCCAGAGAGCTAGCGCTGGAGGCAGAGAATCTACCGAATTCTTAACCCGTCACCAACAATGCGCAACTTTCGCTCTAGTCCCTATCAAAATGGCTGTCATCTGGATGATCCTCGAAGAACGGCTGAACTAGGTTCGGTCTGCGACGCGTAAGAAATTCTAGTTTTGTGAAATACGAGCGATATGAGAGCATTAGGTCATACTTCCGCGTCACAAAAGGTGTAAGCAAGCACCTCTAATCTGAAGCCGACCATACAGGAGCTATAGGAGCGTGATTCTCCACCGCGGTGTCACCATCGCTGAAAGTTGCGAATATGAAAATCGCGGCAGTCCGTAAACCAAGCAAAGCAGATTTGAAGACGGCACGTACCATACAAGTATGCGCTAACCTTGCGGCCAAATCCATGCTTTTTCTTCCTTGGCCTGCGGTTTCTTCATACACTGTCTCTGCGACAGCGAACTGGAGACTGCGGTATAGCCTCTCCTACTGCCTTGAAGTCTTTTCTTTTTCACATATTTAACCACCACAGCTCGTCCCCACTAATTAACGACGCCTCGCATCAACAGTTTCGTTTTCCACCAACAAGTGGACAACCGCTGTCGCAACGGACCACCGCAGCCGATCCAACCCAGAGAGCGTCTCGCGTGACCTTGTGTTCAACGAGACGCTGCGCCTCACTGCAAGGTCACGTGGCACGGCGCATTCGGCAGCCGATGGGATCAGACGACTGGTATAACCTCCGCAGTGGTTCACCTTAGTCCACACAAGCGTGAAATGGGTTGCTTTGTGTGCGCAACACCGTAATTGAGGAGGGTGGCATTAAGGGAAAGGAGGAACTCCCCAGACAGCCAATCAGAAAGCTCGGGGAAAGCTCCTAAGGTTGTCAGTTATCTACCCCTTTTGCTCGTTTGCTGATGGTGGAGTGGAAGCTACGTGCTAGTCATACGTCTATCCTTCCCCATGCGGCCTCGCTCCCAGCCGTGCTAACGCGTGAAGAGCAGGGTCAGGTGATGAAAGGTAGAGCGTTGATTGGAACGGCGAGCGTGTCGCTCTCACCGCGCTGTCAGCTTTTGGGTCAACTGAGTGTAGCACGTGTACGATGGAGGGGGGAAGGGGCGAGCGAGAGACAAATCGACGGTATTAAAAATGTGGGCAAACCTTGAAAAAAAAATTAAGAAACACAGAGAACTCTGCACTCAGTGAGAGTGCTTCGGCTACGCCTTCTTTGCCGCTTGACGCGTGCCTCCGTTTTTCTTGAAAACTCTTCGCGTACCTTCAATCATAATGGCTCTGGAATTCCTTGCAACAGTCTACGCATACATGGTGTTGATTGCATAAGGGAGGGGTACGTGACGCGGATGCGAATCAGTAGCACCTGCTACTATATTGTTTGCATCGGACAATAACCTCGGGTCCAATAACTTATTTTTAATATGCTCATATGAGTGGGGGAGGTGCGTTTGCTTTCCCTCTCCTTTTAGTCAGGGTTGGGCAGTATCGCGATACAAATGTATCGCGATAGTATTTTAGAAATACATTTCGTATCTGTATTTCTGTATCGCGATACATTTTTTTCACCAGTATTTGTATTCCTGTATCGAAATACATTTTGAATTTTTCTTTGTATCGCGATACAATCAAGGTGAAATGTATTTCGTTGCATTTCGTGAGAAATACTCTCCCCCCCCCCCCAAAAAAAAAAAAGAAGAACAGTACTAACGCGTTTTACTTTTTTTACTTCTGAGGGCACCAGGGTCAAGGAGATGCTGGGGCATTGTTACTATGCTGACCAAGTTTCCTTCCGAATCTCCAAACTATTTTTCTATGCGTCCTTTTCTTTACTATGAGAACTGTTGGGTAGTCGGGGACTCGAACCCGGTGGCGTGCCAGGAGTAGAGTCAGAGCATCTTCTGCCGCACGTCCTTAGGTAGGAATTTCTTGAGTCATTGTTTACTGGCATCCAATGCCCGCGGCTAACCGTCTCCCTTGCCTTAGCGTACACAGTACACCCAACCGGCAAAGCTGAGTCACAGTCCCTTGCAGCACGAGCCTGGTGGTGGTTGACTTGAAATAGTAGGATGACTCACGCAGTGAAGTTCAACACATATTCGAATGCGTCTGTGGCTGCGCCCGTTATATAGCACGGCTCAAGGGTACGTCATCAGCCGACGTGAACGTTACCCGCTGCTCTGGTGATCCGAAACCCAGGAAGGAGGCCAGACGTGGCCTCGCTGTGCCGACTCAGAGTTTGTACACCTGCGACTCGCCTCAAGCTCGCACCTGTGCCGGCAATATCAGGTCGCAAGCTACGCGGCCTCTGTTCAGATGATGCTAGGCGAAACTTGAGGACTGCAATCCATGCGTCGGTGGCGGAGGGTCAACAGGAAGGACCTTCACAACAGGGATGCCACCGTATCGTTTTTCCAACCGTAACAGAAGATAAGACATGTGTTCCAGAATGCTTCAGGTGGTCCACTATTCTCGAAAATTCCAAATGACACTGCCTTTACGATCTTCAACGAGGTAACCTACAGGTTACAACGGAAGTACGCATTGTCCTTTCATACAGCAGCGTGGTAAAGTTTCATGTTCAAGGCCACACCTACAGATCAAGAATACCAGTTCATTCCACTGGGACGTCATGTGATCAATGTTGACAGCGGCGCCCTTATCGGACAGGGACGTGGTGACGTTTTGATGGGATTTAGGATGACATGGAATTTATTTAGAGGTCGAAGTCTTTTCGCATCCCTCGTCAGACAGACAGGATGTCAGGGAAGGGACCGCGGTCAGTCCTTGATGGAACGTTTTTTTGAGCCCATTGAAGACTCCTCATCGTCTGAAACCACTACCTTCAAGGCAAGTACGAGAAAGTAATTTCGGGATCAAAAACTTCCACTTCCAACTTCAAGCTTCATCTCATTTGGCGTCTCAAACAAATTCGAAAAATGTATTGCAGTATCAGTATTTCTGTATTTGTATTTCTGCCTTCCCTAAAATGTATTCCTGTATCTGTATTTTCAAATACTTTTTGCCTCTATTTAAAATGTATTTTCGATACGTATCGCGATACACTTTTACAGATATATTTCAGTATCAGTATTTTAACTACTATTTTAATGTATCCCAGTATTTGTATTTCCAAATACATTTTTGAGTATTTCTGCCCAACTCTGCTTTTAGTTTTTTCGTTTTGCTTTGTTTCGCCAGGTGGTGTCCGCCGTAACTGTTTCCTTCGAGTCATCATATTTCTACAAACTGTAGATAGCATAAACAGCAGTAAAGAATAAAAACACAGCAGTGAGTGTTTATTCTTTCCGGCTATCGTTGCCCTTAAATAGGCGCTCGTTAAGCATTTAATGTAGATAGCAATCGCTCCATGTCTCCAAGGAAAGAACGGCAGTGGCGTTAAATTATTGCTACGGCGTGAAGCAAGTTAATAAGCTCCAGTGTTTGCATGTCGCGCGGTTTGGACTAGAACTAATATTAGAAAGCGTGTTCTTTTTTATTTGCTTTATATCTTCTAAAATTCCTGCTATTTCTGCATGGTTTTTAGCACAAATGTTCCCGTTTGGTTTATATGGTGCTATTATGATTGCGAGTTGGCAGTAGCGAGGTCACTTGGCCAGCAAATAAAGTTTGGTGGAAGCTGCGGAGCTCAACATCGCAACTGTGCAATCGCAAGAAAGATCGTACCATGTGAAGCAGGCGAAAACACATGTGTGGAAAAAGCATGCGAAAATCGCACGAAAATTGAAATAAAAAATTAAAAATCCACGCCTTGAAAACAAATATTGAATGACGGGTTTGTGTTTATCGCACGGATATCTTAAATATTCTCTTAACAAAACTATATAGTATTTGATTTACGCGGAGCACCAGCGAAAGACTGACAATTTATTTATACCACTTACAGCTGTACTAACCCATGCACCTTGACAAGAGCATCGCTTCAATCAAGATGTTAATTATAACTCCAAGGCCACTTGGCCAATCAACAACTCTGACACAAAGTACATGTCACGTGCTGCCTAATTATTAAAGGAACGTTTTAGTCAAAGCCACGCGGCATGTACTTTCTGTCAGAGTTATTGGCTAGCAAAGTGGCCTTGGGGTTGCATCTCGGTTGGGTCGATGCTCTTGTCAGGTTACATGGGTTAGTCGAGCAGTAAGCGGTTTAAATAAATCGTCAGTCTTTCGCTGATGCGGTCCTTTAAAGGCTGTAACGGATGTGCGAAAAATTAGATTTTACTTTGCGTAAATCAAATACTATATACAGTTTTGTTAAAAACATATTTATAGTATCAGCAATAAAAACCAACTCGCCATTCGCTTTTTTTTATGGCGTGGAATATTGTTTGCCCGATTTCCGCATACTTTTTTGCACATGTCTGTTTCCGCCTGCACTCTCGAAAAAAAGGGGTGTAGTACTTACACGCAGTGGGGTGTATGTGACTTGTCCCATATACGACACCCCCAATGGGTATATATGCAACACCCCAAAAAGGGGTGCACACATGCACCTCATTTTGAGGTGCACATGTGCACCTCAGCGGGTGTATAAGACACACCCCACCCCGGGGTGTACATATATTCCCTTTCTTACTTGCTGGGAATAATGATACACACCTACTGGGAATAATGATACACCCCATTCTTAGGTGTACATATATTCCGTTTCTCACTTACTGGGAATACTGATACACCCCATTCTTAGGTGTACATATATTCCGTTTCTCATTTACTGGGAATACTGATACACCCCTTGTTAGGTGTACATATATTTCGTTTTCCACACCCTCCGCACTTACTGGGAATACCAATACACCCCATTCTTAGGTGTACATATATCCTTTTTTCTACACCCTCTTCACTTATTAGGAATGCAGTTACACCCCATTCTTAGGTGTACTCATATACCGTTTTCCACACCCTTCTCACTTACTGGGAACACCGATAAACCCCATTCTTAGGTGTACATGTGCGAAGTCGACAAAACTAATACTAAAACATTTTCCATCAAATTGTCTTTGCAGCTCTATTTCCAAGCTTTTAACCGTCAAATGACGGTGTTTTGTATCATTTTGATGTCCCATTTGTCAACCCGAAATACAATTAAGCCGCCAATCTCACATTCTATCGTCATTTCATTATACGGTCTGGCATCATTTTGACGTCATAATTGTCAACCTGAAATACAATTGAGAGCTTTTGTGTCATTTCTGCGAATAAAACATTGCCAGGATCATGCAATATTTGATAAAATAACCTACAAAAATTGGCATCTGTTCTTACATATTTATTGCTCATAAACACTCGGTGAAACATATACTACAAAAATACACATTAAACTTGCGGCTTGCTGTGTGGTCTGACGAAAGGCATGCGCCAGAAGCGTCGCTTGTTTCTTTTCTTCTTTTTGCATGCCTTATCTCTCACCCTTTTAGTTTTGTGCCTTGGGTGTTGACCACCAACAAGAGCCATGGAGCATTCCTGAAAATCAAAATGGAATTGTATAACCATGATTAGATACATATAGGACACTGTCAAGGCCCCACACCTCACTTAATGAGCATTATCAAAAACCAATAAATCAGCCAACTTCATAAATATTTTGCACACCATTGAAGAATAGTTGGGTGGAAAGTTTACGACTTTAGATGCAGGTGCAAGGCTGGCAAACCGAAAACAAATAAAAAAAGCATGTGTTTCCAATATATTTAAACAACTGATTTTGGCGGTTTTTAACAATGCCAAGCTGTTTCCTATTGCAAATGTGTTTATTTTTACTAATAAAACGCACAATTAGCCGACAAATGCCACAAGCAACCTTGTTCTCAGTGGCCGCCAAACCAGATAAACGAATGCCAACATTAGTAGTGTCCTAATGCAAGCTTCCTTTAACAAAATTTTGGACGACCGAAAACAGTGTTCTCAAACTCATTTGAGTGTAGAGGCCAGATAGCCCACCCCCAAAAGGTCGATGGTTTATGTAAGGCACGGGGGGAGGGGGGGGGGGGGGGGGGGGCTGGGGGGTCAAGAAATTTGTTAAAGGTATCTTGTGCTCTCTACATTGTATAACTTGCAATTTTGACAGTGACATTTTTAGCTGTGATTCGTTTGTAGCGCTCCTTTTAGCCCTTCTCTAATGCAATCACAATAATTAAAATTGTACTGCCACCAACATACTGGCATTTTGTAAGAGGACAAGAGAACAAGTACACTATTGTTTCTGTTGCTTACTTCACTCAGGATATATTCAATCCCAACATGTATCGAAAGAATGTCTTCAGTTAACAGTTTTTGCTTTTCTGAGGATTTTTGACAGCACCAGTCTGAAAGAATACTTGTATTCTAATGGTAATATTTTCTGAGGGCGAGAATCCAGAGCTCATAAATGGTGGTTGCTTCTGACAAGCGAGAGTTCATGCAGTTGAGGTGCATCCTTGAGCAAAGAGCTTGTGGTTGCAGCCTACCAGCGGAATTGTCGCACAGGTGCTAAATACTACAACAAGACGGAAAGAAAAAATAGAAACTAAACACCTGACAAATGGAAACGGAACAATATTAACTATGTGAATATGTTATAAGGGCAAAGCTACGTTTCAGGCGTAAATTAATTGGCGACATGATATCATTATAATGCATGCCATTTTTAACGCTCGTGATGAACACCGGGGCTTGCAGCTGGTTTCCTGTGGGCCGCGTTCAAGCAAGTTGCGAGCTGCGTGTCCAAGCACTGAGCAGATTATTTTACCCTACAGTTATCTAGCCAGAGCATCATAATCTGCATAATAGTGACTATATTCTGAGTCACTAGTTGCGCGCAGTACAGGCTAGGCAATGCTCGGCGAAGGGAAAGGGCAAGCACTAGAAAGGCGGGTGAGGAGAGTAACCTCCTCTCCTATGTAACAGTTCTGGTGCTTTCCCTCTCTCCCCTAGTTCTTCGCTTCGCAGTTTCGACGTTAAACACCGTAGCTTAAACCAATTTTTTTCTCACAGGTGGCTTTGCTAGTGAGAAATTGCAATCAAAATAGCACCATATAAACCGGGCGGGAACACATGTGCGATTAACCATGCGGAAATCGCACGAAATTTGGTAGATAAAAAACTAGCCCCACACCATGATTTGGAAAACGAACGACGAGCTGATATTCATAAAACAGAAGTCTTAAAAATGGCTTTTACGAAACCATATACCTCGTATTTTTGTGCTATAAATACCTTGGTTTCTCAATAATAATATAAAACGATTTTTGCGTGTCCTGAATTTCAAGCGTTTTCCGGTAAATGTATTGCAGACCTGTCCAAATCTTCTTTATATCTGATTACTTCTCTACATACATAAATTATTTCCACCTTTAAAAAAATAAGCACTGATTAGTTTAAAAATATTGTAACCGATGGGCGTTGACTGAAAACTAAAAGCTACAACAACTAGATGCAAACAAGGCCTAAGAAGGGAGATGATTGACGGCAGTTGATATCTACGTTGTTGACAACGAAGTGACAGACAGGATCTATCTGTGGCGCAAGAATGGCTTCATGTACGTTGCTCTGGCCTTTGTTTTATTTTTTATTGCATTGGCAATTAAGGTTACTTGTAATCAGCATACACTACAGGGGTCGCGATTGCACGAAATCATTTTCGAATTGTTCAGAACAAAATTGAACAAAACGGAGGGAATGAAACCGAGGGGCAAACGCTCTACAAATGCTGACTATTGAGCAATAGATGAACATTACGAAGTAGAACATTTCTGTACATTTTGACTGAAGCGGATAGCCGATGCTCTTCGGCGGTTTCTCCAGCTTGTTACATAAGGAAATTTCCATTCAGTTTTGTGGTGTATATATAACATTTATAAAACATAGGATGAATCCACGGGACAGCTTGCAACATAAGCAAAAACTTTATCTCAAATTTCGAGCACTCGGCGGTTGATGAATCCCGGAGAAAAGCTCACCGGATAAAAGCTCACCGGAGAAAAGCTCACCGGAGATAAGCTCACCGGCGAAAAGCTCACCGCAAAACCGGCGGATGCGGAGAAAAGCTCACCGGCCATTGAGCGTATGCGGAGAAAAGTTCACATATTTTTTTCCTTCTATTTATATGTAGGCTGTTGGATCATGCGTAACATATGTCAATTTATTATTATTAAAATTCGTCACCTTTGTAAAAAAGAAAATCTCCTTTTTTGTAATATTTGTTAAGCTTATTGGGTATACTGCTCCCAAAATAATAATTGCGGGCGAGTGTTTTCTGTGGCTTACTCTCTAGGCAACGAAAGCCTAACTGAAAACTTTATGAACTTGAAGAACAGGAAAAAGTTGAAAACTTAATAATGTCTGCCTAAAACCTAAAAATCAATACTGTAAATGCCGAATATCCGAAAGTGCGTGCGCAACAACGCGGTGCCTCAAATTCTCTTTGAAGCTTTTGTTAACTTTTGAAAACAGGATAAAACAGTCAGTAGGATATCGAGGCTTCTTTCTTCCACGGACATGCACGTTTTCTAGCCGTTCGTGCTGGTGTTTCCACACGCTGCCTTTGCGTGATAGTGCCCCTTCTACGGTGAGCCACCCATGACCTTTAGAGCTGCACACTGGCACCGTTGTTACTCGTGACCTAAATAAGAAGTAGTCTTCTGTAATGTAGCGAATAGGCCGAGTTGGTAAACGTTATACATGATGAAAACCGCTCAAATGACGACGACTGAATGAAGACAAAAAACACGACAAGACGAAGCTATTCTCGCAACTAAAGTTTTGTTAGTGAAATTAACAGAAAGAAAACTGCGTAGCGGTCACTGATTACATCAACAAACACCTACTTATCTATTAGGCAGTACACATTATTCGGAGCTGAAACGGTTCACACACCACTCTTCATATTAGCTCGCAAAGAACTAACCTCTTTATCTGACAGAGCTACCGACGGCGCACTGTCAGCTTTCAATAAATTGCTGTCTTTTTTACCGGTGTACGATGTTCTGATTTTATACTTCTTGCTTCATTTAAATATTTTTGAGGAATTAGTAAATATGCCCAATGAACTTCAAGAATATTACAAAAAAAGAGGACATATGTTTAATGAAGTGACGAATGCGAATTGTGTTAAATTGCCACGTTTGACGCAGAATCCGCCAAGTTAAAAAAAATCTGTGAGCTTTTCTCCGCATCCGCTCAAAGGCCGGTGAGCTTTTCTCCGCATCTGCCGGTTTTGCGGTGAGCTTTTCTCCGGTGAGCTTATCTCCGGTGAGCTTTTCTCCGGTGAGCTTTTCTCCGCCACCCGCGGTTGATATATGTAGGCCCTTTTGCGTCAAAATTTCAGGGATCCTTTAACAACTCTTGCTACTTTTGCACTGTTGAAATTGACTCCGCTTAAAGCGTTTACAGCCGATAGCACACGCTAGAGTCTGTTGGCAAGCTTCCAATGCATAGTATTCAAAATGCCGCACTCTCTGCTCTGTAACCAACCTTTCTGGACGATGCAAGAACGACAGTTTTTCTTTCCTCGGGGCTCTAGAAACCAAACTTTCATTGTACGTAGTATAATTTTTCTTGCTTGCTGTGGGCTGTTAAGACACGCTTGGTTTCATTTTATTAAGATTCGTTTTTATCCTTCAACCGAAATACATATAGAACCAACTCAAAGACAATTTGGTCGTTGATTTGAAGATTTATTTGAGTGGTCCACTCGAGACCAATAAGTAAATAATCTCGTGCATTCTCCTGGCAATGCGTGGCCCTTTGTAGATGAGACGCGACACTTGACGTGGAATTTTCATTCTGTTGGTGGGGAATACTTTAGGAATGCGTGCCTGGGAGGGCGCTGAAAAAAACACAGAATAAAAGTTTCAGTTTTTTATTTTATATTTCAAATAGAAACGGTTGGACACTTTTTTCCCCCTGTGTGTGTGTGTGCGTGTGTGCGTGCGTGCGTGCGTGCGTGTGTGCGTGTGTGCGTGTGTGTGTGTGTGTGTGTGTGTGTGTGTGTGTGTGTGTGTGTGTGTGTGTGTGTGTGTGTGTGTGTGTGTGTGTGTGTGTGTGTGTGTGTGTGTGTGTGTGTGTGTGTGTGTGTGTGTGTGTGTGTGTGTGTGTGTGTGTGTGTGTTTATTACAAAATATTGCAGCTGAAAACGTGTGCTTGGTTCAATCCGTCAGAAATAGTTCTAACTTGAAATTCATCAAAGAGCGATAATCGCAAAACTGGTAGTTTTTGTTAATATTTTATCCGAAGACTGGTAGTTTTAGTTGAGATTCTAGTAGAAGCTGATAGTTTAGTTTATATTTTAGTACAAGACTAACAATTTAGCTAATATTTTAATATGAGACTGGTAGCTTTAGTTGATATTTTGATAGACGAGTGATAGTTTTAGTTAACATTTTAGCAGAACAACCGCCATTTTCAGAGGTACCGTTTCACGAAGCACGGTTAATGCGAGCAATCATTACCTGGTGCGGTGCCTACAAATTGCATCGCAGGTTCTTTTCGTTGGAAAGTTGTTTTCATTGCCACCGCATCCTTGGTAGAAGAATGACCTACACTCTCCGTCTAGGTAGTCGTAATACCATCTTAGTCTGGAGGAAGTGAGTGAAAACCCCTCCCATGGCGAAGTAAAGTTTTGACCAGATTCAGCTGGAGAACAAGAGCGGCCATTATCTTTTTCCAAGTGGCATTCAGGTACCTCACCCCCTGCGTAGAGACAAATGTGGCCATGATTGACGGCAGTACCTAAGCCCTACAGAATATCCAGCCGGGGGTAGTGTTCCTAATAGTTTGTTGCTCTTCAGCAGTGTACAAAGCATATACCTTAAAAACGAGTGACCTCAATAAAGGGAAAAAATTGACAACGTACAGTAAGTAAAGAAACCAAAGACGTCACTTCTGCTATTGATAAATAGCGCCGCCGATTAACAGCGCCCCCTTCATCACCACTAAAGCTGAGACTATATTGACGCACGGGGTAACATCTGTTAGACAGTGAGGCGTAGTTATACGTTCCGACTAATATATATTAGTCATTGTTTTTTTTTTTTTTTATCAAATACAAAATATGCCCGATTCATTCGAACACACCAACCACTTTCAGCATTTCTCTTTCTTGTTATCTCTATTTCAATGTGTTCCTTTCTCTCTTTGTCTCTCTCTCTCTCTCTCTCTCTCTCTCTCTCTTTCTCTTTCTATTTTTTGTCAAATGCATAGAATGGTATAGTGCGCATTGTGTCATGGTTGCATGTGCTGAAAACGGGTAATGTGTCTGCGGTACGATGGGCCCTCCGGTACGCACTGCGCATGCGCTAGCGCAGAAGACTCGCGCATGCGCAGTTCGTATACCGGAGGGCCCATCGCACTGTATCGAATGGGCAAAAAACGGTTCCCCTAAAACTCTCTATTGAAACATGCCTCAGAAAACGTTGGCAGACTGTCTTTTGTACGATGGAATACCAGTGTGACCGCGGTTTTTTAGTGTATACTGAAAACAAAAAGCCGAAACAAGAGAAGACGAAAAAAAGGACCAACACAAAGACGCGTCATAGGCTTAGCTGCTAGTGCACTTCGCACTCTTTGCGCTAGTAATTATCTTCTTTTTTTTCCCGTAGTTTAAGTAGTATTTATCTCATAGTCTACGTTGTACTTCTCCCGTTACCACGAGTTTAAGAAAGTAACTGAAGCGCCCGATTCGACCGCCATCCTCCTTTTAACTGTGTTCTATTAGTAATCCATCTAATGAAAAAAAGTCGGTGGGAGAAAACGTACATGTGAACACAAGACATTCCTAAATCTCTGCAACTTGTTTTTTTTTTATTAATTACGTTTACGGTGGCGTTTATTGTTTCCGGGTCATGATTGGCTGCCGTTTATAAGAGCTGGTTGATGTGTTCCCACGTCATATTGAGTGAAGAGCGGTCGATGGCACGGAGTTCGAAGAAACAATATTAGAACAGGAAAGCGAACCACCTGTGCACTGTTTTTTCTCCACTTACGTACGATCATGAGTCACTGTTGTTGTTGCTGTTTTTTTTTTTTGTTTTTTTTTTAAACCACATCGCAAAAGTTTTGGCTGAACCTCTTACCGTAGGGGCACTCTTCCAGGCATTGCTCGCGTGTCTCGAAACGGTTTGTTGAATTACCGCAGCCTTTTTCCCGGAAGCAGTCTTTCCTACCAGAGTGGAAATACCAGAATAACTTCTCTTCCGCGTCGCACGACTTCTTCCATCTAGATTCTCTGACGTAACACGCGGAGTCTGCAAAAATTGTTAAGCCAGGAGAAAAAAGGTATGGACAATTTGTAATTTAAATAAATTTCAAAAAGCGCAAGAAATGGAAGTTAATAACTGGAGCACCCCTACAAACAAAATTAGAAAATCACGTATCTTAATAATCAACATTTTTTTTACCGTGTTGTGGTGTTATGTTAAAATTCCAAGCGTTATTTAAGTCTGCACTGAGTGTGAGAAATATTCCTTAATCATCTTTTAGGGTAGGGCATCAGCTGATCAGAGTGGATTAACCAGCTACCATTTTCTAACTCGCGTCTTCAAAGTGGCCTGCACTTCGTCACCGCCTGCTTAAGAAGCACAGGGCGTGGCTCATGACGTTTACGCTTCTCGCTTCCTGATTGGTTCTTATGCGTCCGTACCGGCTACTGCCGCAACCTCATTGGCCGCGGAGCGATAATGAGATGCGCGGGGCTCCAGGGTGTGCGGGCCACTTCCGGCCGCCATGACATGGGGAAAGAAATACTTTTGGTTCTCCCATGTTTACCTTTTGTTTGGGTGGGTGCTCGACGACACGTCGATCACTAGCGAGCAATCCCGCGAGAGCTACGCTCTAGAAATGCTTCAGTGCCGCGGTTTTAAGTTGCCGACGCGTACCGGCACGAACAAAATGTCCCGAGTAAAGTAGTTTCGATTATCTCGAGACGAAGGACGCCAGCGACGCCCCCAGCCTAGGTGATTGCAGGACGACGGCATTGGCAGACGGTGCTAGCTACTTCGATGCGCTGCCAACAGATAGCGCAAGGCGACAAAAGCGAGAATGCGGCTCCGACGCCGCGGCGGCCGCGGCGCTTCGACCGACTTCCTCCGTACAACGATGGGGCATTACGGCACGTACAAATGCAATGTGCACAGCACACTGTGAAAGAAACGTTGAATATTAAAGCAAGTAAGTCAAAACACTAGAATATTGTGCATTACTGGGACTCGCGTCGCGCTAAAGGAAGCGTAATGAAAAATTTCGGAAATTGTATACTAAAACCAAGACTCTGCTTAACGACCCCTGCGGGGAAGTTCGGCGCGTATCTTCGGCGCCTGAAGAGGGAAGGAACGGGGTGGGGGGGTAGGTGCCCATCGCGATGCCTTGACTCTCCCGAAGTAATTTAACGCGTTTAGGGATTTGTAGGTTTCGTTCTCAGGTAAATAGACCAGGCGAATCGACGTAGTCCCGAAGACGCGCCGACGATACCTTCGCCAGATTTGTCCTTTCTTTGAGGAAAAAGTGCTCTTTCTTTTCTCCCGAGGGATCCCGCAGTTAGTCCTCGGCGGTGAGACTTTTAAAGTATACGCTACTCGTTGAGGGTCCTCAAAAACAATCAAAACAATAGCCAACCGGAAGTAACACTCCGCCCGGAAGTTCGGCCATTATTTGTTTCTGTTTACCTCCGCACACCCTCTATATACCATTTCAACTTTCTGACGTCACACCACTGCGGTTGCGCTGCTGTCAGCACTGCGCATGCGCGGACGCTTCGCCCCAGGCAAATCTGTTTTCTGCTCACACGCAGTGCCTACCAGGTGTGGGCAAAACGCGGGCTTGTTTGTAAACAGTGTGTTGGTGTACAAATAATTTACGATAGTAATTTTCGGGCAAAGTAAAGTTGACAAAACACACACTGCATCAACCAAACAAGCGCAATAAACTTGTATTCGATGCCTGTCAAGTTCCGCGCTCTCTTCGCCATATTGAATATTGTGCAACGGTGGAACCACAAAAGAGATGGTTTCAATACTACGTAAGGTTCGAATTCGTCGTAAATTAAGGCGCTTTTTTGAAGGCATACTACAAAACTGCCATGTTTTAATCGGATGTAAAATGTTGTCCTCTTAATTGGAGTGAGTAACCTTTTTTTTTTATATAAAACGAAGGTAGGGGCAATTTCATTATGGGTTTGTAGCCAACAATTTCGTTGTGAGAAGTTTCAAGAAAGTTACGACTTGAACGTATGCCGTTGTTTTGTGCGGGGATTTCAAACTTTAAATACACTGTACGTTTAGTTGCCGTCTGACAAGAAAATCTTTATTTAATTTTTTAAAGATTATTTACAGAGCGTTTCATTGGAGGTTAGCCAAACTTTGCGTGCAAACATTATACACCGCAAAAAAAAATAATAGTGCCGTATTAATTATTATCGACTAATACGGTACTAGCATTGACGCAATAGCAGTTCAATTGTTAATATTCTTAATATACAGTTACATACTAATTTTATTGGCGAATATAAACATGCATTGAAAATCAGACATTTGCTTGGCGTCATAAAAAGAAGAGACTGAGTCAGCCAAATTTAGAGACTTGTTGCGTGTTTTTTGTTTGTTCAAGGTCCTGAAAATGCATCGAACTTTAACGCGGCGGTGCGGTGGTTTCGTTTCTTATCCGAATTTCCCCTCATCCAGCATTGTGCTTGTATAGTACAAGCGTTACGTTTTTCGCACCAAGATGCTTTCCTTCCTCCAAATATTTCTAAGACGTTACTGATCTTTGCATATTTGAATGACGCCCAGGAAGAGTATTAGGAGCAGCATGTTTATTTTTACTAATCAAAATGTTAATTTTTAAAAACTAAGTAAGGGCTTTGTTGTACTAAACGCTATGTACTTCCCTAAGTTGTCCCCTTGCAAGTGACAAATACAGCGCATTATTGTTTTTTCCACGTGACGCGTACTATTCGCAGGCAAAGTTTGGCCGTTGTTCAGTGACACACTCGGTGTAGCATTTGTGAAAAGATGTCCACACGATCCTCCATACGAAAAAGTTAATGGGGCTTCTGCGAAATTCCCGCGCGAGATCATGTGGCTCTGACGTCATGACCCTATCGACCAGTCGGGATTCGTCCGTCCCACCGACGCCGTCTTTTCTCCGACACGAGCTCCTTAACACTATCGCGTTCATATTATTATTATTTCCGTATTCCATTTTATATTACTTTATTTCATAATTACCGTAACATTTTTTTTTTTTTTCATGGCCTACCCACGAATGTAAATTAGCTGGGCAACACTTATAACAAGGGTGGCCGGGCTGACCCGGCCTAAGAGCCGCAAACAAAACCACGAAACTTCCAGGACGCGCGGGGGGGGGGGGGGGGGGGGGGGGGCAAACTTTTGTTCAAAGCAATAAACGAACTCGAACTACTCAATCCATCAATCAAAGCAGCCCACTGTTCGTAAGCAGCACAAGTCAACCGCAACCTGTCTTTCCATTTAAAAAGTTCCATTTCCTTTTGGGGAAGTGCTGGTGTGACCGGGAGGGAGGCGGGGGAGGGGGAGGGGGGGGGGGGGGGGGGGAGGGGGGGAAGGGAGGGAAAGGAGCCGCGACGCACTTTAACACGCGAAAAGCCGCAAGCTCGCGAGCCGCAGCTTGGCCACCCCTGACTTAATATTTAATTTATTTTTATTTTTTTCACAGAACACACAAAAAAAGTTTTGTTTTCTTAACGTGGTTACCCTGTGAGTGCGGCCTTTTCTCGTGCGTTTACTTTCGGGGGTGCATTATATCGCCGCACTTAAACTGCAGACATTCAAATGTTCCTTTTGTTTCTCTGACCTTTCGAACACTACAAATCAGAAGGTTGCAAAATACCAGCAATGAAAAGGCAGCTCAGATATCTGTAAGAGCTCACACAATGCGCACGATGCCTGGCAATGTCGCTGCGAGGGAAAGGTGTTTCTTGAAAGCTCGTTGGTTGCGACGCATTTTTTCTGATTTTTGTCAAAATACCACAGAGAAGTGTTTTTCTGATTATCCAAATTCTGTTCAGTTTTCTTCTCCGAATCAACGCACGCATCCACTGGTTCCTGTGGTTTTTCTAGAAGGCAGTAGTTATCTGAGAAAATAGGAAAAATGACATTATTAGATACAATATATGGTATGCCTTACGGCTGCTTTGTGCCACCATACTTCATAACTTTCTAAGACAAGTCCTCCCAAGCATTTCTCAAAATCCCTTAAATTGTTTTTTGTATTTGTGTCATCGAGTAACAAAATAGACACCGACAACTTAAGAAACATGGGGTGCGGCTTATTGTGTTCACGCTTCTTGTTTGCTGATTGGTGTGTTTTATTGTCAATTTGTTGTGATTTGTTATTGAAAGCAATTGGCAATGTTTTGTTATTGATTTATAATAATAATAATAATAATAATAATAATAATAATAATAATCTTATTAATTGTGTCCAGTAACAGCAGAAGCCTAATCACTGGTGCACTCGTTAGTAGTAAAACAAGAATACAAACAAATAAATAATATGAAATTGAGAAATGCAAACAACTAAATAGAACAAAATACCCATTAGTGACTACGTATATACATCAACCACATACATGGTGCAAACACTTTTTAAATTGACACAAATCTCTATTGAAAATGTCTATATCAGATGAGTCTAGATGGTTTACATAGTTTCGAATGCAACCCGATGGTGACATAAAGTTCGTGGGGTTCAACGTGGAAGGTGCAATGATTTCGAACATTTCTTCCAGGTATATGATAGTGCACAGATGAGACTAATGAGCGAATATCGAAGTAACTAGTGAATACATTTAAACAAAAACACAAGGTCGCGTGAACACCGTCTAGTTGCAAGTTCAGATATCTGTAATGATTTCATTTATATGGTGACACGGTACGAGCTGACACACAACAATTTCTAGGTCTGTTTATTTATTTATTTTTTTTTATTTATTATTTAAAATAATGGGTGACAATAAATCAATCGATGTTTTTTTTTAGGGCGCTAAGGCAGAACCTTGCGGTCTTGGTATTGACCTACGCGGTAAGCAAATAAATTAAAGATGTACCAGGGTGCCTATATCCTTCAACTTCCATACCTATTAAAATATGGAAAGTATAGATGGGATATTTCACGAGTATTAAATCAAGAATAAAAAAGCGAAATACAGCTAGATATTTCACGATCGTGCATTTTCGAATTGTACTGCTTTTTGTTGGTTTTTTTTTTTATATGGGGAGAAATTAAGACGCTCAGTTCAACAAACACTTGGTGTAAATTAAAATAAATTGGTATTTACCTAGAGGGCAGGCGCTTTCGCACGCTTCACTGTTGTTGAAAGCATTACTGCTAAAGTTACAACCGTGGACTGGTTTGCAGACCTTTTGCAGCAAGTCAAAGTACCATACTAGAGTTGGATCCGTACAAGTTGCGACATTAGGTGGGTGTTCCTCGCATTGAGGGTTCGGACTTTCTAAAACCCCTAAAAGGAGGAAATATTGACGTGAGTCACACCACTTCAAATTAACACTTCTAATGTCAAGTCGTACCCTCCTGCTCATAGTTTCTTCGTCACTAATCACGAAGTGTGTTCACCTGTGTGAACTGTTGTGTGTTCTGTACATTCGCAGTACGCAAATACGCCAGAATTGTAAACTCTTGAATGGCATACAAATGATAATGTTTTGTGTTTTATTAAACGCACGCGTTCCATGATTTTGTTTTTTCGAATGTGCAAACATACAAATATTTTAAATGTTCATTCCGTGTAGTTCACGGTCTGTAATTGCATGCGCTCTCGGGCTAGTACTTCAACCCAGTTATTGATTTAATGAGTTAATGTATCTTTTCAACCAGTGGGAGCTGATGCCACCTAATCTAGAATGTCGTAATCTTGTTACAGCCACTTTAGCGGCTGTACCGTTATATTTACGTTTTACATCGGCGATTCGCGGGATAATTTGTTTATTTTTTCCCGAAGCTCGCGATAGTTTTTAGCTATGTTTAAAGACATTTCTAGGGGATATTCCTTACGCGACACAAAACCTTTTGTAAAGCTTGAGTTTATATTATCTGGCATATTTCAAACACACTCATATCAGTGTTTCTCAAAATAAAATAATTACAAATGTGCGCATTTAAGACATACTAGGTATTACGACACTCGCATTGACATTGCGAATTTATCAGACTTCACATGACGAACTTGCGGTTTTGTACGCATAGTATGACCGCCGCTCGACGAAATTGCGACTATCCAGTCTAGGAAAATGTTGTGCACTAGGACACGTGCAAACAATGTCAGCGTAAACTTACGAAGATCAAAGTGTGCATCAAATTTAGGCATTTTTTCTCAACATTTGACTAGGTGCAAATAGTATAAACTTCCTTAAAATCTCGTAAACATGAGGCCCACTCACAAAGATGAAGCCTAGATCTTTTCGCCTTGGCTATTTACTCAAAGGTGAAACAGGCTAGAGTAATTTATGGTCAAAGGAGATTTTCATAAGACTATGAAACACTTACGATATTTTTTTGTATATTAAGCGATGTTATTTATTTTAAACTTCGTTTTTACCCGTTTTGTTTGGTTATTGAATTCCGCCAGACGAATGTTTTATTTACAAATTACATATTTTTATAGCTAACCGCACTTCATAATAATAACAATAATAATATTAATACATTTGATTGCCCTGGGTGTGTTCAAAATAATAATAATAAATATTACGCAGGATACCTTCAGAACGGCACGAGGCAGGTCCGTCGAAGCCAACATTGGCTTGTAGGACTGAACCTAAGTAGCAGCAGCAAATAAGGGAGTTTTAAGTTTTTTTATTTAATTACATAAACTTTATAAAATATTTAATTACATTACATAAAGGACCGAGCTACAGCTCGGTCCTTTATGTAATGCCCGTTTAGGGCATTACATAAAGGAGGGGGGGAGGTAATTCATATGATACAATGAAATACAAACACAAAAAATGCATTCAGGGTAAATCAGTAACTAGTCTAGAGTCACAAATATTTGAATTCCTCCGGTGCGAAGATGGTGACGATAGAGAAAGATAGGCTGTGTCAGTCATCGATGACTTGTGGAACGGAATGATCGACTGAAGGCGTATGTTGAGCCAGAAATGCGTTTGAAGGTACAGGCATTGTTAAGGCGAGACGATGTTCGGTCGGTAGGTGATAATAAGGTTGTCTTTAGACCGGGACAATGATAATAGATTTTATGAAGAAGGCAGAGCTGCGAGACTTTCGTACGAAGCTGTAGAGGGGAAAAGGTTAGTTGACATTTTAAGGCGAAAACACTGACGGAAAGGTCACACGCGGATAGAAAGAACCGAGTAGCCCTGTTTTGAATCGCTTCTAGATGATTGATGAGGTAGACTTGATGAGGGTTTCAGATGGAGGTAGCATATTCAAACTTTAGCCTGATGAATGTGTTGTATGCCAGTGTTCCACTTTATAGTAAAATAAAGCAGAAAAGCACCATCTGGTCTCTTCAGTTGTGAAAACTACACAAAAATGTCAGTCAGAAAGTTATTGTCAAAGGTATAGATACAGAAGGAAACGAAGGTATGGGAAAGAAGTTCCAGTCGTATAGCAACAGAACCGGATGATAGAAGGTGTTATACAAACACACACGCACATACGCGCACACTTAAGTACACAGACATATATTGCGTTACATTTACACTACACAAATATTGTTGACTCGAAGAGAGATTCATGTGAGGAAGCAACACCGATTATGACGAAACAAGAAAATAACATATTAAAAGGCTTCTTGAAAGATGAAACGACGACGGCATGCCTGTTTAAGTTACTTTTTGGAAGTGAGATCTGAAAGGCTTAGTGGTAATAAGTTAAAAGTTGACGTAGTACGAACGCATGTTTTTGCTGTAGCGGGTATAACATATCGGATTGAGGAACCTTGAAGCCTTCCGCAAGTTTCGTGAGATGGGGCGAGGAGACTTAAAATCCTCATCCCAGTTGTAATTGAGCGCAACTGTCTCCAGAATTTAGGATTGAAAAGTCGGCATTGATAGAGTTTGGAAACGATCTAAATCCGAAGAACCGCGGTTATACCCCACGCTTCTCAATGCTCCTTTAAAACACTTGACTTTTTTCCCCATAGCTCGGAGCATTTACAAAAAATAGTTCTCACATAAAAGCTAATTGGAGTGGGCTAATAAATAAATAATAATGAATAACAATACTTACTAATATTATTATTCATTTAAGATATATGAATGGCGGAAACAAGGAGGAAAAGCTGTAAAACAGCTTCGCGAAGCCTGCCTTGCATTCCCAGATGTATAAATTAGCAAGAACATAAAGATATCAAAATTACAGAATACAAGTTAACATTTAAAACAGAAAACATATTAACTTATTTCAATTTAATAAAATACACTTGACATGTTTTTTTTGTGGGTTTTACTAAAAGTTTACAAATAACACCAGGTAAAGAAAAGAAACAGAGTATCGCAGAGTCATTTATTGTATTAAAGTTTAATTATGTGTGTTCCTTTCTTGTAAAGCGCAAATCCACATTTCATTAAGAAAAAGAACTCAAAACAAAACATAATTTCATATCTCGACTCAACGTAAAGAACCGTGCTGGCAAGTCACTATACGACAATTATTTGCATACCTTGACTTTGTGTTTTCGGCTTTATCTCAAACCTGTAAGCCAGTTCTAGCTTTGCTCTAGCGACTCCAACACAATGCTGGCGTTCGCAAGATGCTCACCTCTAGCTTGCACGGCGGCGACGATGACAAAAACAAAGAGTCGACACCAGAGAATCTCCATCCTGGTTTCTTGCAAAGAAATTAAAATTGTTCCTCAGCCCTTAAATATTTCCAGCCGAGGGAGGAACGACTTGGGTTGTCTGCTACAGAAGATTCGCTTCCGTGTTGGGAAATGTCGCAACCTGCCTCACAACTGTTTTTGTTTTTCAACGTTGCGCTGGAGCGGTGTTCATCTCTGGTTCCATGGCACCTTCTGTCCAAGCTTAATGTCATTACTATGCTCTGCTCACCCCTAACCTGACAGTGCGGTGGAACATGAAAGCTGCGCTTGCTCGCCACGTGATCACGCTCTCGCCTTTACCCACGCACTGGGAGAGGGGTCAGGGTGATGAATAGGAGGCGGTTGGTTGGTCTGGCTAGCCCTAGCTTCCACCGCACTGTCAGGGGGTGAACGAACTATAGCGCACTCGCATTTATTTTATTTTTTATTTATTTGCGCGCATGCGCGTGTGTTTTTCTTCCATTCAAAGGGGTCGTATACGTATGGACCATGCAGCTAAGCTCTACGGTCTACCAGGAAGTTGTAGCTACCGCGTTCTTTCTTGTACGACCAAAGGTCACGGAAAATTGTCGCAATCTTTTCCGGGGTGGGTGCGGGATATCGCCCTCGCTGCCCGAGCTACAGTTTGGCCTCGGAGTTGCTTCACGCTACGACGTACATCGTACGCCACTGTTAGCGCGAACGCGATATCGGCGGTTTTCCCTGAACATTTAGATCGAAATAATATTGGCGGCCACAAGACTTCACCGTTTACGTTTGTACCCCTATTTGTGAGCACTTTCCATCACACTATAGTAGTTTGATGTCAGCGTTTCTCTTCTAAGAAAGAGGGAGAAAAAGCGTAAATCGCTTGTTCGCACTAACAGTGTCGTGCAGTGTAAATTAAAGAGAGATTCTTTTTTTTTTTTGTTACTGAGAAAGAATAGACGTGAGCTGAAAATGCTGCGTTCATTAACTTCCTCGCTCGCAACGAGGCTAAACGTAAAACTAGCGTGTCACTAAACTGCTTTGTTTTCAAAAAAGAGTGACTGATGTGGCTTCCTTCGTCACGAGCTTGTGTGTGAATGATGTTGAGAAGTGAGAAAGTAACGTTTAATAAGGTTTGAAAGAAGAAAAAAAAAAGGATAACTCGCTTTTCGGGCATCGTTGCCGGCGCTCGGGTGGGATTGAGCGCTCCAGTCGCAGACAACTAAAAAAAACGCAGAGCGTGTCGGGTCCCGATCATCTTATTATCGCGTCCATGTGATCGCCGCATTAGGCTGGTATACTCGAAAAAAAGCCCGTGTGTCTTCTTTCCCGCACAACACTCGGAGAGCCAATCACCGCAACTTACGGAGGCAGCTCAGCGAATGACAATGCCGAAACATATGTTTAGGCCAAAAAACGCCGTCTGAGTTGTGACATTAAGCAATGCAAGCGTGACGTTATGCATTGCTTAATGTCACAACTCAGACTGCGTTTTTTGGTCTAAACATATATGTTTCGGCATTGGCATTCGCTGAGCTGCCTCCGTAAATTGCGGTGATTGACTCTCCGAGTGTTGTGCGTGAAAGTAGACGCACAAACTTCTTTTAGAGTGTAAGAACAGTAAGAAAACAAAGCTAATCACAAAAAAAAAGCGTGTACATAATAACTTTTCTTGAGTGGTCCGTTGTAGTAACTAACTGACAGATCAAGAAATGCAGGGCCTGGTGTGTCCCGATCGCCCCCCCAGCCAATGAGATTCTGGCGCTAAGCAATAAAAACGCCGAAGAAGAAATCACGGAGCCAGAAATGCTAACAGGAGAAGCAATGTCATCCGTTTCTTATGCTCTCAGTGATTATTAGCCCCGAGCAGGGCCGATTGGAGTGCTGTGGTTGATCGATGGTAACGTAAAGACAGGGACCACGTGAAGGGGCCAGCTATTTCGTCCGCTTTGTTTTGATCATCCCCAGCATTCCTAGACCTAGACACGGTCTCCTTGCGCCCTCTCTTGGCTATTCTCAGCAAAACGCAGTAAAATGATAATTTCAGCCAAACTACTGCAGGAATCCTTAGGTTCCTCGGGATATCTATATATGGCACTAATACGCTCTTATTTAATACCTACTTGAACCTCAGGGTTGTATACTTTTTATTCCTGGGCCCGATATAATATTGTTGCATTGGGTCCTATGGGCCACTTTAACAAACTTTTAAATTTCTTCTCACTAAAATGAAGAATCGTAAAGTTCCCGAGGAATATAATAGCTGCTTACTCATAGCACACACCGCAGTTAATATTTCGGTAGTTTAATTAATACTTTTTATTCCTCGAGACTTTCAATTCGGCCCGCGTTTTGCCCCTGTAAAGTTAGCACACCGCCGTGCACCAAGCAGCTTGCGGCCAAGCTACCTTTACATAGGCGTATCGAAAAAAAGATTTGTACGATGCGTTTGTAACAGCATATTGACTAAGAATGTGGCGGTTATAATATGACTATATAATAATTAGATGCATGTTTACAATCAAAATCTGTGCCCTGGATTTCAAATATAAGCAATTGTTATGTAGGATCAGAAACACTTGCATTGTATATATTTTGCTTTGAATTTGCCTGTGTACATAAAGTTTTAGCTCGGTTAGAGACACAAACTGAACAAACTTCTTTCAGGCGTGTATAACTAGAAATAACTAGAAATATAACTAGAACGGCGCGCCGCTGGCCGTTCGATTGTGTGTTTTTTAATCTATCTTATTTTATGTATACATATATACGCGTATAAATAAAGAACACAACGACGACGACGTTGAAAGGATGACACACCGGGCGACGACGGTGCCTCAATCTGAGCTCTGGTTCCTCGGAAGCGGCAGCTGCTACTTTGACTGGGCTACCTCCTCGGAGCCAGGGGGGCTATGTTGCACGTTTTGGACTCCCGGGAGACTAGGGAGAAGGATGTGACGTCAACAACGCTCTTTGGATGTTGATTGGTGGAGTCGCTGATGACGGTATCTGCTAAGATACGTTCATTCCAACGAGGCTGGTTCATTCACACCTACGTCACTTCATTCTCCCTAGTCTCCTGGGAGTCCAAAACGTGCAACATAGCCCCCCTGATGCTTTGACCCCAGTGGACCCCAGTGAGCAACAGCGCCATCGTGTTCCTGGGGCTCCTTCATGCACCGATCGAACGTCGTGCCAGATCCCCATGGCTCGCTGCTGACCCGTCCAACCCACTTCTACGAAATCTGGACTTCTGCGAATTGGATTGCCATCCTCCCCAATACCAACAATCTATGTCGTCGTCATCATGCATGTATATACTCATCACATTATCATGTTCACTAGACGCGGCACCGCGGGCCTCCATGGTAATGGCTGCTGCCTTTCCACGGTGCCGCGGCTCTCCAGAGCCAAATAAATAAAGACTAAAAACAAAGGACTAAAGACAAAATGCTTCGCTGCCCAACAGCCGGTAGCGCTTTAAAAGAAAGAACGATAGTGTTTCCTCGTTTAGAGGATACAAATTCCAAAACTACACCATACTTGTGGCGCACATCACTGAAATAACATACGCAATACAGAAAATAACAGGTTGTCTCTTGAACGCAAAACGGCAAAATACACATAATTGGGGAGATTTTTTTGTTTCTAAAAGCCAAATTCAGAAACCTAAACGAAACTAACGTTTGCTGAAACTCGGGGTATATTGTGTGCATCGTTTCGAAAAAGTATCAAACGAAAACGCCACGCAACATATTTGACGTTGTTTCACACCTCGAGACACTGGCTTGCCCTCGCGCACCGACCGCCGGCGTAGCATAACGCGTAGTCGTAAAATGTCTGCGACTGATGATGATGATAGCTTATTTGCCAAAAAAAAAAAAAAAAAGAAGACTCGGCAAGGACCTCCCCTCCGTCAGGGCTGGATTCGGCGCTGTAGAAGTTCTGTCTAATGTAAATCAGCGGAGTGGAATGTATTCCCCCTAGTAAAGTATTTGGCCAGACGCAAACGGTGAACAGGTGGAAGGCCGGAGTGATGCACAGGAGAGGAGGTTCAGATAGCGGTCGCGCGCTTCGAATTCTCCGTTTATCTTGCTCTAGGGTGCCTACATGTCTGTCTGTCTGAGGGTGAAGACATCCATTGTTGCTCTGAATGTGCCAGCGCGTGACGCTCTCCCGCACTCGGTGCGTGACTTCGGCGGTAAAATGGAGTCTATGCATTAGCTAAAGCTAGTGCCACTAAATAAGCTACGCTTCAGAGTAACGACACTTGGCCATATTGTGGCTTAAAATCATGGTTGCCAGTTATCTGAAGCTTTATCTGAAATCACAGGAAATGTTTTTCTGTCCTCCACAAATGTTTAAACAGTTCGCGACAGAGAAAAGCAACATTACATGAGCTTCCTAACACCGAATCTAATGCTGGGGAAGTCGCACTTTTAAATCATGACGATCAGTAGTTGCGTCTGCTCTGCACAAGCCCCAAGATGGCGACGCTCACAACAATGTCGGGGAACGGAGTGCCGATACTCTAAGCGCAGCTCATTTAGTGGCTCTAGCTAAAGCTACGCGCCCGAATTGAGTGACACCAGATTGCGCGCGCTTCAAAATGCATACAAAAAGGATTGGGCGGAAACGAAAAAGAAAATATGGCGGCACAGCGCAGCACTGAGCTAGATTTCAGACGCCATGAATTTCCCAGAAGTGGCGCGCGGCACGTGCCTCGAGCATTTCTACAACAATGAATGGCGCCACTTTTCCCAGGATAGAGGGGCTTTAGGTTGCTCCAATAAACGGCTCTGGGTTGCTCAAGGTTGATACGCCACGTGTCGTGAGAACTGGGAACTAAAACAGCGTGTCCCAGAAAGCTGGCCATGTTGGTCGTGCCATTTAACGCGTATAAGCAAAAACCGTTCGCTAAGTGTTATTTTTACAATGACGCAAAAGGTGCGTGAGACAAACCCTAAGAACCAATCCGAATTCGCCGAGCGCCAACGATTAAAAGCTTTTCAATTTAGTTCAATGTTTATTTTCGCGTGCTTACCAACAGCTCAAAGGCCTTTGCGGTAAAGAGCGAAGTATAAAATACATATTCATCACACATTTACATGCTTCAAATTATACACGTGTTTTAAAACTTATACATATACCTTACATTATTACATATGCAGACAGTTTTGGCAATTTCGGGGAAATCCCGTACAAACAAGGGGCAGTTTTGTACAAAATATATCAACATTGCAAAACCTCGTGCTCAAACCTGGTTGAATTCGTGATGCCGGCGACAAGTTGCTATGAATATCTGGATAAAGAAACTGAGATTTCTCGAGTTCGCACTGACAGGAATGAGGAAGTGTAAAGAAGCAAGAAGTGCAGGACTGTCTATTGGTCCATGAACCAACCTGTGCAAAAGCCTAACATCCCGGACAGATCTCCTGTTATGTAGAGTGCACAGTTTTAGTTTGGATAAAATTAAATTATATTCAGAATTACATTTACCACCAAAATATCTGTCATTCACAATCCACACAAATCGTTTTTGTATGTGTTCAATTTTTTCACTCGCTGTACTAGAGGTGGAGTTCCCAAATGACATGCAAATGCAAGTTTAAAGCGTACATGAGTACTGAAGAGTCGCAAGTTTGTGCTGAAGCTTTGTGCGGCAAAGCGAACGCTCTCGTCGCAATGACACACTCGTCGATTCTATTTGCTGCTTGCTTTGACGTACAGCACAAATAAACACGGTAGGGATTACCTACCGTGTAACAAACGTGTAACACCGTGTGTTACAAACACGGTGTTACAAACACGGTGTTACAACACGGTGTTACAAACGTCAACTTAAATTCAGCTAGAACAGATCTCGGTAGCTGCGCTAGATACACGATACCTGATTGACGCTTTCTTTGCGAACTTCTTGTGAGTATCGAGCCCGAAAAGTTACCGCAGAAGGTAATGCCATGGTGATTCTGAGCGTGCGAGATATTTATACACTCGACTAGCTTTCACGGGCCACGAAAACCTCAAAGCCGCGCGGGCACACTGCGAAACGTACCGGCGATCGGAATGTCAATTTTCGACGCCTGCTCGGCCGTCCTCACGATTGATTTTTGCTTGCACTGTCTGTTTCCAACTAACTGCTAAAAAAAAAGAAAAAAAAACTTTTTTTGAAATTTATGCCGTCCCAGAAACTACCTGATCGGTCTTTTGAGAAGCCTACGAAGACACTACCACGAACAACTTTGTTGTGGTCAGTACGATAACACGAAGCTGGGTCACTCTGTCCTGTTCCGTAGGCCTCATGTTGTCGCGCTGTTTGAGTTTAATTATGGGCCAGAAGTGCAACGAATAAATGAGGTCAAATGCAACTCTAAACTCTCGTTCAAACCTGGATTGGGACATTTTTGTGGTTGTCCTTTGTCTACCTAGTTCCCCTTCTCTAGGGATTAGTATCGCCATTTTTACGACCGTGGCTCCGTCTATCTTTCTTCGACGGGAATGACCGACCGCCATTACGGGACTGTTCCCCGGACCGAGTGTGTAATGCGTAGCACTGGTGTCGGCAATCGACTTGCTCGTTCGAGTTGTGCCCTGTCCTAAATACACTGCACTTCGTTAGATGCATTTATTTTCTTAACGAAACTTCAACGTCGAATGCACCTTTTCTTTCTTTGAGAACGCCAAATGTGAGCTGCTTCTGCCGGCACTACTGGGGCAGCCGTCGCCATCGGCTCATCGTCCTCGCCGACATGGCGGGAGGTGCTTTTCATCTTCTGCAAATTATCTATGGTCACGGACACTGGTTGAGGGTGGGACTTACCTTGTTTAGGCTTCTTGCTTCGGGATATCTTCTTCAGCCTTCTTATTGGCTAATGCAGCAATCTATTTGGCTCGGGACTTGCCATGATTTCCGTTTCTTAGACTGTCGATTTCTGTAGACGTTTGCAAGTACGGCCTCTGCACGTCGTCATCTTGCTGCTAGTGTGGTTTAGATCGTCTGATAGTCAAGCATTGCTGAAGCCGTGGGTACGCCTCAGTATAGTGCTTGACTATCAGACGATCTACCCACACCAGCAGCAAGATGGCCGTCGCCAAGAGGCCCTACTTGCAAGCATCTTTATTCCGGCGCTTATCACCCGGGCGAAAAATACTGAGTCACTGAGCTGGGGACGCATGCGCAGCGTCTGATATACCGCACAGAAGATCAACTGCGCATGCTCAGAAGGCGTTTCACAGCCCAGCAGACAAAGATGGTAGCTCGCAGAAGGCGATTTTCGGAAAGGTCTATGAGCGTTCAACCATTCGCCTCCACGGCTTAATTAAACTATTTTTACGATCAAGAATCAGCTCTAGAACTTGTCGAATTGTGCGTGTTCGGCGCTTCGGTTCGGGTGGAGCATTTTTGTTCCGTAGCAATCGTTGCCTGCCAGTCACTACCGGAAGAGAGAAATCGGCGATTCCAGTGACATTGACCGCACCGAGCGGCAAGAACAAAAAGATGTGGCGGCAGATTTGCTCGCCAGCTTTCGCGTTCCGCTTACATTTCGGTCCTAGCCCAACTTGAGCGTCGTTACGAATCGCTCGGCAGTTAGTCGGCCTTTCAAGAAATGACGCAAGCAGACGCGATCGCGGTTTAAACAGCTACCGGCGTTGCAGCTCTGATTTGGAAAACGGAACTGATCCCGCATAAACGTTCCGCACCCCCATTTCTTCTGTTTGACAGTGGTGGTCGCGCATACTGTTTCGGCAGCTCGTGTTTCTTTTTTTTTTCTTTTTTTATCACCATAATTAATGGGTGTGTTAAGCATACTCGGAGTCATGACTCGAGTCACTCCTTCCACTAGACGGGCCACGCGCACTTACACTCTTGGAAAAAGGGTAGTAAAAGGGGGTAACAGACCGCCTTTATCACCCTCCCCCCGGCCAGGAATATATACATATATTCTCGAAGGCAGGGCTGCTGGTAAGATTCCAGACGGAAGATATGTCTTTCCGTCTCGGGAAATACAATATCCGTTAAAAACATTATTTCGAATTTTATTTCTTTCAGTCACGTTTGAGCGGTGTCTCGATCAACCTTCGCCGGAGCGAACTTAGCAGCATAATATCATTGACCGTGTTGGCGCATTAGCTCATTCATTTGAACTCTATCTGCAGCAGCTATTGTACCCATCTTCCACACACAACCTTGTGTGATGTGTCGGCACGCATACATACCAAAAATGTAATCTCAAATAAAAAAAAAAGATTGGTTTCGCTTCCGTACATTTAAGTTAGTTTTTCTTCCGTAGAAATAGGCGTACGTATTGGTGACGTCTTTTACTCGCATGAATTATGTAAGAAATCTCTGAAATTAGTTATATTTAGCCACAATTTTTTTACGCATTATTTAAATGGGTGTTCCAGAACATTTAGAAGGTTTTTCTTCGCACAAATGAAATACGCATCGCCGGACGCTCATTCTTCCCCCAAATGTAGCGCTATCAGTCCGAATTAGACGCCGAAGTTTCGGAGCTAACCCTTGTCTGACTCAAAAGTTGTAAGTGATTTTCTGAAATCTTCAATGGTAAAATGGCGTCCGACCGCGGTCACTCGAATACATAGAGCTGAACAACGCCAGTTACAGAAAACGGACAAAAACGGGACCCATTTTCTTATTAAAGTTTTACACAAAATCGCTTGTAACTTTTAATTGAGATGACGCTTAGTCGTGAAACTTTAGCATCTGGTGCGAATCGCTAGCGCTTCATTTGGGCGGAGAATGAGCATTCAAAATGCGTAGTTTATATCAGCGATGTAAACAAAAAACTGTAAATTTCTGGTGCACGCTGTATATTCGGCTAAGGCTAACGGAAAATAACATCGATACATCTTTCGCTAAATTACCGAAGCATCAAGGGCATGCCGCGAGAGCAGTTACACGCGCTGCGAGTGCTAGCGTCTGCAAATCTGACTGTTCTGACGCAAAAATATAAGACAAATGGCATATTGCACGAGCGTTCGTCAGCATTTTATTGTGATTATTTACTTCGAATCGTCTACGCTCATAAGGTGAATTAGGCAGCGCGCGTGCCTACGTTCCCAGCATTCGGCTTGGTGCTTGTTAATTTTGCAAAAAGGTATATTTACATGGGGGTTTGTCCGAAACGTCGCGCTCGCAAATTGAGCTGTGCACAGAACAATATCGTTTCCTTGCGTGTGTTTGCAATTTACCCTTAAAATGAAAGCTCTTTTCATGGGAACATTCATTCATTCTTTCAAAAAAACGCGCTGTCAATCAGAACAAAGATTTTCCGTGAGAAAGAGCGCGTTTTTTTTTGTTTTTTTTTTCTTGTTACGATGGTAAATACAAAACCACTATATAACTAAAATGTTTTGTCATCAAAGGAAAGTCATCAAAATTACATGATGTGACGTCAAGGTTTAGAAAGACTAAGGCTATCCTTTCAACACTGGAAGTCAACCGTGTAGTGTAGTATGTGAAGGTGGAACGTGGTGCATTGAGCCGTTGGGACGTGTCTGGTCACTCAAGCAGTAACAGCGCAGTTTAGGAACCTATTCTAGCCATGTTAATTGCGTTATAGTTATGTTAGAAAAGAAAAGTTTCAACTTCAAAACCCAGGACACTTTAAAGCTTGAAGACGCAAGATGAAATCACAAATATTTTGTTAGATCCGTCGACAAAAATTAAGGCGGAAAATTCAGTCGGCGTTTCCTGTCTGTTGCTGCTTCTTCCCCATTGTGTGCATCATAGCACTACGGAGCTCACGCTTATGTTTATGTACAAACGATATGTAAAGCATTATTTTGTAAGAAATGTAATCGAAAACATTCAGGTAACCGCGAGAAAAAAAAACAGATGTACATTTCTTACGTTTTCTACTTCCTCTTTCATTTTCCTTTGTGTATTATACCCGTTTACTTGTGCACCGATATTTTTTACCGATTGGATCTGCTCTCATTATTTCGGTACAAAATAGTTACCGATAAACGCCAACCTTCTCTTAGTGAAAAAAAACTCTGATTATTCCGAATCGTTCACAAAATTATTCACCATGCACCATCAACACTTTGTAAAGGCATACCACATTCGCAAACATGTAACCCAGATTGACCACTCAGCAATCGTGAGTTGGATCAGGTGGGAGCAGTGACACCGGTGCGTAGTACAATTGCCTAAATGATGATAAAAAAATAATAAAAAAATGTTGTCTTTATGATTAAGGGTAAAAAGTTTAACTCACTCGAAATCTCTGTAATGTACAAAAATCTTCCGTTTAATGTGAAGAAACCTATTCGGGTCATATCAGGACTCATAACTGGACCATCGATACTTACCAATTTGCGTTACCCAATGTAAAAAGCATAGAGTTATTACAATACACGCTAGAGGCTCAGCTGGCGCTAGTGTCTACGGGACTTCCGGTTGCAAATTGAAGCAGACAGCATGCAGTCTACTTTTCCAGTCTTCCTGTGTATTCCTATGGGAAAAAGCGCGTGAATTTTGTCTCTTCGCCGAAAAATAACATGAATAACTTTTGTTATTTCGGTTATACCGGATAGTATGTACCTTTATTAATATTGTGGAAGTGTAATTGCTTGAGTTACAACATTTTTTCTTTACCACTGAACAATGTTAAACTTCGCTATATTTCAGGCCCAAACCTCTGTTCCATGGCAGGTATATAGAAACGAGCGACGATTCTAAGCAAAATAACGATCGAAAGGAATGTAGAGTGTGTTCAAAGTTCGCCAGCATTCCGCTGGTGCTTATATATTGCTAATATGCCCGTTCTGTCACTATATGAAAATGACCCCGTCGTGCATCTTTACGAGTGGTTAAAAAAACGTTCGAAACGTAAAGGATAAAGTACGTGAACTACTAAAGGTGTGTTTTCTTATTATTTCCTTTGTCGGGCAGTTTTTATCGGGCACCTGTTCCCTGGCTTCTCCCTATTTGCAAAGATTTGGAGCGTGCGGGTGATGATTTGAACCCAGAACAATTAAGCATCTTCGCACATATTCATGAGCAGAAAGAATAAAGCGGTACTTATTTATTGCAAATCGGACTATATTACGTGACTTTCAATTTATTTTGATCGTCTGCAAGCACAAGGAGTTACTTATCCAGTGTTACTTCGTAGTTCCTGTCGTCTATCTTGGTTTTCCACATGGCCTTCGTTCGTTTGGCACGTACATCACCCATGCTAGCATGGGCACCATACCCATGCTGGAAAGCTTCGGCGCCGTGTTCGCGCTAACAGTGTCCGACAGTGCACATAAATGCATGTACGAAGCGGTTTTATCACCGTTTTTCATGTCAAGATTTTAAAATAAAAACGCCGTAACTGTCCAATTATTTCGTCTGCGTGACTGGAAAATGTTCCAAAGTGCCTAGTGCGTACGAATTATTCGTGATATTTGCTCTTATAATTGAGCGCAGAGAGGAAATGCACTCGCTTTTTTCCATAGAAATGCATTACCGGAAGTCAATTTCCGACTGCTTGCTGTCTGCTTCAATTTGCGACAGCACACTAGCGCCAGTTGAACCTCTAGCGTACATTATAATAACTCTATGGTAAAAAGTATCCATTCAACAATCGATGACGCTGTTGCGTTTTTTGGAGTCGAGAGAGTTGAATATCCGACCGGCAAGAGTCGATTGCGAGACGAGCCGTACGAAGAAGCGCTCTCCTTGGCTCTCCGCGTTTCCGGCGTCTTTTCTAGCGTTGCCTAGGGACGACGGCTTCGCAGACATGGCGGCCGCCGCAGCCGAAGCAGACGACGCCAGCGAAGACACACCCGTTCGTCCGCTTCAACAACAACGGAAGTTGCAACGCAAGTACGTTCTCCCCCGGTTGATGAATCCCTGCTTACCTTGTTTATCACCCTTAACACCAACAACCTACCCGACTTGTGGCAAAACCGGCCTTAAAATGATGGAAAAGAATCCAAGAGACTGCGATGGGACGATATTGATTGGCGTTGGCGTGGTTCTCCGGCTAGCCTCTGTATTTCTGGCGTCTTGTGTGTGCACCAAAACCGAATTCATTATTTTTGGGGGTGTAAATTTCTACGCCTTCCATTTTTTCATATATGTATTATTGAAAGGTTTGTTTATCTATCTATATATATATATATATATATATATATATATATATATATATATATATATATATATATGAAAGGCGTAAGAATTTACACCCCCAAAAATAATGAATTCGTTTTCGGTGCATGCATACATATATATGTATATATATATATGCGTCAAATTAATTCCTTTCAGATGAAGCTCATCTAGGCATTAATTGAGCTCCTTGTTCTGGCCCTGCGGGCTGCGTCTCGAGCTGAGCCATCATTTCGTCCACCTCATCCTCCAGCCAGTCCCCTCTTCGCATTCTTCGGCAGTCTTCCAGGATGCTCTCGCAGGGTTAAGACTACCGACTGCATGTATGCCATCAGCCTGTCGGTGACTTCGAGCTGTTTCATATATCCCTTGAAATGTCTTGTCACCAGTCCATCCCAGGTCATCACCACTGGTACTGTAATTACTTTGCACCCGGGGTACATTACCTTGAGCTCATTTTTCAGTACGTCGTATTTCTGAGATTTTCGCAACTCGGTCTTGGCCAGGATGTTCTTGTTGGTGATGCCAAACTCAATCAGTGTGATTTCCTTCGTTCTCCGGTCATGTATCATCAGGTCGGGCTTGTTGTATTTAAGGGACAGTTCCGTCTTAATCTTTACGTCCGATTTTATCTTTACCCTATCATTCGATATTACCTTTTCAACTTTGTAATTTTTCAGCTTACTGCTCCGGTTCAATCCATACTTCTCGGTGTAAAGAAAGTGAAGGCATCTGACAACTTCATCATGACGTTTCTTGTAGTACAGGTCCAGCATTCCGCCACAATGTGTCGCCAGGTGTTCCACCGACCTTGAGCCCTTGAAGCAGTGGGGACATCTTTTTGACATTCCTCCAAAGTACAGGTTACGATCCTGTAATTTGGTGAGCATCCCCTCCTGCTGTGGCGACATGTTGCCCTTCGTCAGCCACATTGATGACATTTTTCAGTCGTAAATGCTGTTGTTGTTGTTAAAACGTTTATTGTGATGCCGCCTTCTGGCCTGAAGGCCTCAGAGTAGGCGGGGGGAAAGGATGAAGGGAAGTGAAAATGACGATGATTAGATGAACCTACCAATCCCGGAGGATCGGAGGAAGTCGATGAGAGATGTGTAGATGAGGTTTTGTTCATGCAGAATGGCGGTTGTTGGTTTGGTCCACTCTGTGTAGGAGCAAGGCCGTATGTGGTAGGGGAGGCTGCGGATTGCGGCCTCGCGCTCCGGCGCGGATTCCGCGCAGTCCCACATGAGATGGGAGCAGGTAGCAGGAACGCCGCAGTGTTCACAGTTCGGATCGGGGCCGACGTCGTCTGGATCCGTCGGATGGTAGATTCTTGACAGCCATACTGGCGTCAGCACCGTCTTCGTTTGGAGTCGGTTGAGGGCCACCCGCTCCCATCGCGGAAAGCTGCTCGGAATGCGGTGAGGGTTGGCCGGCAGGAGAGTAGTGAGGCGCGCCTTGCGTGCTGCTCGTTCTTCGGGCACCACACTGCTGTTGTCGTCGTCGTTATCCTCAGCTCGGGCATCTTCGTTGGCACTGTCTCCATTATTGAAAAGAATGCCGTGCATCACCTTCTCATTTATTCGCGTCATTCGACTCTCTTCCTGTTTTTTTTATGTTTTTCTCTGTCAAGTTGGTCTCTTCAAGTTAGTACTTTTCCATCAGGTGCTCACATATTCGCCCAAGGGTTTTTTCCTCTTTCTCCTGTTCCATCAGCGGTCTTGTCTTCGGGTTCTTTTCAAAAGATTTTAACATTTTGAATAGCATTAGCTCAGCTTTCTCCTCCACGCAAGCGAGTCCTCTTCCCAGTTGGTCGCGCTTCAGGTATAGCCGGTCCATATTCGCCGCATTCCTCGTCACCTTGTACTCGCTCAGGATCTTCCTTACCTCCTTATCAATCGTTTCGTATTCTTTCGGCTTGAAAGGCAGGAGACCTATATAGTAATTGAGTGTCGAGAGGGCAAATTCGTTGATTCCTCGGCATGCCGATTCCTCTAAATAGGTTGGCAGCATTTAGCTTTGTCTTGCAAAGCATTCTCGTTCTTTCGGTGGCCTTGTTGGTAACGATGGCGGCAGATTGATACTTTAGACCCATGTTGCGGATAAAAAAAACAGGACGCGGTATGGCCAAAAAAACATGCGTTTCGTGTAAGGCTCGTCAAAGTATGAGGCGCTGGAGAAATTCAGCCTTCTGCGTTAAGTCCTTATTTCGAACTCTTTTTGTTCGCCTTCCGCCCATTGAAAAGCATGCGGGAAGAGCCTTCGAACGCACCTGGTATTGCTGCGCCGCAGCGTTCTTCCGCACGTCTGCTTTCCTCGCCGTCACCATGGCAACGAACGCCGAATGAATGGAAGCACGCACGGTACCGCCGCGTGAAGCCAGCAACAGCTGACGCCATTTTACGAACGCCGTCTGCTATAGCCAAAGCCGAACGCGGTATGTCAGATCCGGTCAGATCAACCGCCTCCGCCGGTGCTTGAGACGTGCGGAAGAACGCTGCGGCGCAGCGATACCAGGTGCGTTCGAAGGCCCTTCCCGCATGCTTTTCAATGGGCGGAAGGCGAACAAAAAGAGTTCGAAATAAGGACTTAACGCAGAAGGCTGAATTTCTCCAGCGCCTCATAATTTGACGAGCCTTACACGAAAAGCACGTTTTTTTGGCCATCCCGCGTCCTGTTTTTTTTATCCGCAACATGGGTCTAAAGTATCAAACTGCCACGATGGCCTTGTTCTCATCTTTCACCACATCTTGTGAGTCTTCCAGGATGCCCAGATACTTGTAACCTCTGTGATCGTCCACCATCCCTCCGAAGACTCCACTGTTTTCGACGTTACTCGCCGACTTCTGCTGATTCACCTTTAGTCCCATCTGACAGAGCGTTTTTTCGGTTAGGCCACACAGCATGATCAGTGTCTCTTCTGTGTCAGCCAATAATTTGATGTCATCGATGAAAATCAAATGGTTGCGTTCGATGTTGCCCATCTGCAATTGTTTGCAGTTCTGGTTAAGTCGGCGGCTCAAGGGTTCCAACGCGAGGACGAACAGCAACGGTGAAAGGCTATCACCCTGGAGGAGTCCCTTGTTGATCCTCACCTGGCCAATGTCGCTCTGACGACAAACCAGGCTGGTGCGTTGGAAGGCAAGCGTCCGCTTGACGAACTTGATGATGTTCTCCGGCATGCCTAACTTCGTCAGTACGGCTACCAGGTAGTCGTGTTTGACGCTGTCATACGCTTTTTGGATATCAATCCAGGACGTAAACAACTCGTTGTTGTGCTTTTGGTTGAGCACTTTGTTGAGGAGGGCTTGCTGTTTGGCACCTTGGCAGCCTCTTCGAGTACCCATCTGGTTGGTCGAGATCACCTCATTCACCTCGCACAGGTCCGTCACCAGGGCTGTGACAACCTTGAGCAGCTTGTAGATGTTCGGGAGACAAGTTATGGGACGTAACTCTTTGCCCTTGCTTGCTCGTTTCGTCTTCGCGATAAGGTACGTCGTGTCCACGTACAGTCGCCCGTCAATCTGTTCGGGGTCATCAACTGCTTTGACTAGAAGGTCGGTGAGACGAAAGTGGAGTGCAGTCAGCTTTATAATGAAAACGCTGAATACGCCGTCGGGCCCTGGTGTCTTCCAGTTGGGTAGGGACTTGATCTTCTCCTCGATGACCTTCTTGACTTTCTCCTCCTCAGTTTCGGTCTGAAGCTCCACTGGGTCCAATAGTTCAATCAATTCCTGGTGCTCCCCTTTTCGTCATCGGTCGCCCAGATTCCTCGCCAGAAAGTAATGACCTTATCAAGATCGATGTTCCCGTCAATCTCATTCTGGTCTTCGTCAAGTCTCCGGTAGAAGGTGGACCGATTGAACTCGAACAGCTTGTTTGTTCTCCGATACTCGGTCCGGTTAGCCGCAATCATCAGTTTTTTCTCAAAGACCGCCCTTTTCTCTTCGATCTGGTCCTCAAGCTTCTTCACCTGGTCCTCGTTGTTCGAGTGGTACTGATTGGCTTTGCAAATTCGCTTTAGTGCTCTCGAGGGAGCCTCGTTCTGTTTGTGACTGGTGACAATTTGCAGCTGTTGACTAAACTTCTCGATCTTTTTTTTTTTTTTTATAGACTCCTTCCAGTTCACCTCTTTCTTTGGCTTCTTTGTAACCTCCTCATATGTCAGCTAGCAAGCGTAGATCAAATCATTCAGCTCTGCTAGAGTATTTGCCTTCTTTTCCAGCTCCTCTCGCTCGATCACCAGATTGAGCATCTCGATGACCTGATAGTTCACTTCCTGACTGTATACCTTTCTTGTTCTTCTTCAGTCAGTTTGGTGATTAAGGGCCAGCTCGATGTTATTGGCCTGCAGATTCTTCACATTGGTGTACAGTTGGCTATTTGTTATGGTCGCTGGCAACGGCCGTTCTCTTTCTTCGGTCACCTGACCGTTGCCCGATTGAGTAGGCAGTTGTCCATTTTTCCACCGGGTATACTTGTTTTTCATCGTTGTCGACGTTACATTCTGGTTATGCTTCCGATTATACTCGATTGTTATTTTTGGCCACCAACCGTTGGGAATCCGTCCATGTGGTCCTTCGCTCAATCACCAGGGCCAACCATCTTTCTGGTGTTGTCGTCTCCCTGTCGGCTCGCCTCACGATCGCCGCAAAAGCCACTTCTCTGTCGCCGGATGCCTCATCATCATCGCCGTTCTGGTCGGTTGGTGGTTCAGTTGGTTGATGGTCATCGCCTGTTGGGTTGGCACTGTTGTTATCGTCGGGGATGGCTGCTGGGGTTGGTGCCGAATGCGTCGATGGCCGTTGCACTCGCGAGACGTCGTTGATTCCGGAGGGGTTTTCAGTTCCGACGCTCGGAGATTTGTTATTTTGCGTTTCCATCCCTGTTTGGCAGTGACACAATCGTTGGTTTTTCGACACACACCAGAAAACCAGTATCTCGGCACTCACAAATTTGGAAACGCAACCGCCATGGACGTCTTCTTCTTCTATATATATATATATATATATTCTTACTACAAGTGACACATGGGCGTTTTAACTTTGGGCAAATATCTAGAGAGATACAGGAGTAAACTATTTCCTTTGCATGCTATTCAATGATTCCATTATTGAAAGCGATGTACGGGTTTTCTTAAATCTCTTAGAGTGAAGCTAGAATTAAAATTCTTTATGTAATTGCTGTATCGCTTTCTATAGTCTGCAATTTTACTGTATGTGTAGCGATTGAGCTTAATTGAAATCTTTACTGCTCCATTTATAAACACCATCATACCTGTGATTCATAAATGCTGAGCTAGTACCAAGACGCATGTTGTCTTGGGACTAGACATGGTTGAGATGTATTGCGTCTCGACTACGTCTTCAATACTAGTTGTTATAATAATCGTGATTGTGGTGTGCCTGCAAACAGTACTTGGCTTAGAGGGGTACACCGTTGGTGAAGTGAAAATATCAAAAAGCTAAACAAAGCCATAATTATGCGCATTTTTGGCTGCATTTCTTGTCGAAAAGTACTGATATCACTAACAGATATCGAGAGCAGATCGGTATTCCTCATTAAATTGAAGTTGAATTCTTGTTAGTGACGAAGTATTCTATAGAATCTAAGGGGGAAAACAACACCGAATACGACAAGACCGCCAAACAAATTAAAACAAAGGGTGCTTAACAGCAGGGGTGAATGAACACCTGCTTTGACAATCTTAGATATCGAAAACGAGCACGATATTACAATTACTCTCGTAACCATAACGTGTCCTCACCACGTCACTGCAGCAGGTCATGGTACGTAGGTGATGCCAAGCAAAAGCTGCGGCGATTCTCAAAACTACAATTTCATTTATTCTATACTCGTGCAACTTGCCATGCTTTCTACGTTTGGAATAGGCCACAACCGAACAGAACACTCGCTTTGTTTGTGTATTTTCGTAGCATTGGTGCACACCGGCTTGGCTTCACATGTAGCAAATTATGTTATACATTGTTTAATTCATTAGGTTGCATGGCACGCGTTGCTTATAAATCGTCGGCCCTTCTCACGTAATTAGTCGTGGCGTGCGCACTATCTGTTCATTCGTGCATTCGTTTTTATTGCTAATATTTTTAATTTTGTGTTCTAGAGATCTTTATTCTGAACACGCGTTCCTTTCGGAACGGCGCGGTCTGCTGTGTCGGTTCACATGTCACGTTCCCTTTTATTATTCCGAATGTTATCTCGCGATGTTATCTGGGTCGATCACATCGACCGCGAGTAGGCAGGAGGAAATATCCTTATGTTTTGTGTTCTTCCTATTATTTATATTATACTTCCCATAGTTTTACTTTTATTTTTATTTATTTTTTTCACATCTTACTCTTCACCGAGTCGGCCGCGGGCATCAAGTGTATTTTACGACGATATCTCAGTTCGTGTTTTGTTATTTTATTGTTTTCGGCCGTTTAGTATATATATTAGGTTTTTATATTATTTTTTGAACGTCCATTTAATTGAAAATTGACAAGCGAAACCAACCTTTTTACAGGTTTTAAATACTACAAAATCATATCCATCGGCGCCTATATTTTGTTTTTTTAAATCGATTAGTCTATCTGTTTTTAGAGGCAACTGTACCCCACAAAACGTCATTGAGTTTGAACGTAGCCAAGTTTTTACACAATACACCTGAAAGAAGAAATAAAATTGAGGTATTTCTGTTTTTGCTCTAAAGATTCAGATAGCGACTAAACGGCAATAACGCCTTGTGGTGAAAGTGAAGATTGGTTTGCAGGCCAAACAAGACTTTTATTACACTTTCTTTTCCATCACCTTCCTGTGACACTAAATTCAAATCTATATTCCGCCTTAAAGTCGCCAATTTTAACACGGAATGTGTTACATGGCTTTAGGTACATGGCTGGAGTCATGAGAAAAGCGAAACGTTACGCTTCACCGACACACGTGACATCACGATGCCACGGGACTTTGTAACGTCAAGTTTGATAGGCGTCACATGACATCACAGAGTGGCGTGAACTAGTATCGCGTTACATAATGACATCACGTGACGTCACGTAGTCATCTTAGTTCACAGTGTCACGTTACATCATGACATCACATGACCTCATAGAGTTACGGGAAGTCATAGCATCACGTTACATCATGACACCATCTGACGGTAGAGTCACGTGAAGTCGTAGCATAACGTCACATCGTGGCGTCACAGAGTCACGTGAGTTCATAACGTCGTGTGACGTCATGGTGCCACGTGACGTCACCAGCAGCATGTACCCAGCTCATTTGCAATACATTCTGTGCGTCTCCGAGTTTAACAGATATGACCAACATATGAATAAATTAAGGTATTTAAATGTAATTAGTTAAGCACGTCTCGATAGTATTATATTGGGCACACCTCCGTCCAGTTTGTTATCGCCATACGTTTTGCAATCGATGGTCAAGGGCACACGTGCTTTGCGAGCCTGAGCGGAAAATATGCGTAAAACACGAAGCATAAATATGGCTCGACCGAACGAAGCTCAATTCATCGGGGTGATGAAAGTTGTTCGTCGTCGGCGACGAAAGCCATTGCTCATATTTAATGAGGTGTGTCAAAAAAAAAAAAAAAACGTTTGGCAACTGTTCATTTTCCGTCGACGGCCCTGAACAATTCGAAAGATGTATGACCTTGAAATATGCGTTGACCTACGTATAAATTATAAGGTAGGTAAAACAAACGTGCAGACGAATGCCGATTCGTTCAATTGGCTTACGTTGTTTGCTGGGGTGACAAAACTACAATTCCAGGTCGTGGTGTTTTCATGCGAACATCTGATATCTGTGCATTCACATGCATGTGTGTGTCCGGTATGTGCACGTATGCGTGTGCGTGAGGATCTGTTCATACACCTCGAAACTTTGCTTCACGCGCTATAACAACTGTACTGGTAGAACGCTTATTAAAAGTAATCATACCAGCGGCACTAAGTACGTTAGCAAACAAGTTTTGTTCATTATTTTGAAGTAAGGTAATACATTATTTTCTTAAAATTACTCGTGTGCCTAATTTTATTCCTTTTGAATGTCACAAGATTACGAGTAATCATTACGCTAATGGTCCCAACTATACCGTGTGTTTCTGCGAAGGCTTTCGAAAATTGCCATAAATATAATCGCTGACAGGCTAGGAGTTCAAGGGAAGCTCCTCCCACTTCTCTTCACTTTAGAAGAGATAATACTGGAGAGGAGGTCACCTCCTCTCCAGCACTCGCTCCGCTAAAATAGAAAGAGTTGGGAAGAGCTTCACCCGAACTCTTAACCTATATCACCAACTACACTCCGTTCACCCTTAAGCATATGGCGTCAGGGTTTGCAGAAACAAAAACACAAATTAGCTTAATTATTACCCAAAATTGGCTCGTTAACTTTTCTAATTAGTGAAAATAAACATATGGTTCCAAATAAAAACTTACTGGGCGCCATCGAAAACTCCTAAATCAATCAGTTTTTAGGGAGACTTACAGCACGTGAGAAGCCCGAGGGCGCGCTGAAGATATCACTCGTGCCGCTGGTGCAAAGCTGGCAACGCGAAAACGAGAATGATAACAATATCATCTCGGTTTTCGCGTCGCCGGCGTTACACCAGATGCACGAGTGGTAAATTTAGCGGATCCCCCCGACTTTCCAGGTGCTTTACGTCTCTCTAAAATTGACTGATTTAGGGGTGATCGATGACGCTCAGTACGTTTCTAATTGGAACCACATTTTTTTCACTAATTAAAATTTAATTTGTTTGATTTTATGTACTAATTAGTGTGTTTTTTGTAATCATCGACGTCCGCCGTAGCTGTCAGTCTGTTCACGAAAATAGTTTCTTTTTTATCTTCACAGAAATACCGTGTATATTTTTTGCCGATAGCGGGGTTTAAAAATTATTTGCTTTTTAACTAATCTATTTTGTGTATGAAACTTTGAAGAAAAAAAAAAAAGGTTTAGCGCACGGAGCAAGATTTGTAAAAAAAAAAGAGGACGTTCGATACCTGCAGGTGTACTAGAACATTTTAAAATTCCAGCCACCCGTATAACACCAGGAAGTGCAATTTCACGGCGCATATAGCTGTACACTTCTTTTTTTCGGACGCTAGAAATATATACATATTTTTTTATTCATTTATACAATCTGTTAACGCTTTCGGGAGTGCTATTGCAGTGTAAAGGTACAACACATGAATGTTGCAGGTTGCAGGAGTGTAAAGTAATCATCATCATCAAAAACGTTAACGATGCAAGAGTGGGAGGACCTTGCGGCCCCGGTCGGTGTCCTTAGTCAACTTTCCCCTTTTGAAACACAGCAGAACGGCAACCAAAGTCAACACCGACAAAAGAGCTAGCAGCGGCTCTTAAGTATAATAACTTGCCTTCATTACAAAGCCTTCGTGTGAATGACGCAAAAATTGAAATACAATAAAACCCACACCAAAGTTGTTCTTATTTTTTTACCATTTAGTCACTTTTTACAAGCTTTCTGCAATGGTGATCGCTCCGAGATGACTGATGCAAGTCCCATAAGGAGCAGACAAAACAAGCTGGTACGACACGGATTTCTCTCACGCGCAATAGACAACACGTCAGCGCAAATATCAATTAAGTCACCCTCCCGCTCACACTCCGGCATTTACGGCGACGACGTGATCCTCCGCCACCCTGTGGAGGAGGCGGGGCGGGAAGGGGGGGGGGGGGGGGGGGGGAGTGAGCTGCAGTCGCGTATTTTCCCCGAAGTACTTCCATATTTACCAATGGGCGTGACTCGCTCCCAAAGGTCATGCACCATCGGACTCTGTTCGGCCTCCGAATTGAAAGAAACGAGAAAGCCGTACGTTCCTTAATTTCCATGAGACCTTCATTTCCCGTAAAACAAAAAAGAACCATAGTAAAAAAAAAAAACGAAATAAACGACAGTTAATAAATGAGTGAGCCGGTGCCCCTCCCAACCAGGGCTCCCAATTTTTCTCATTACTCTGAGTAGCCAGTTCCCCTTATCCAAAAAGCGTATGCTCGGAGCTCGTGGCCTTGAAGGTATGCAATGGCCTTTTTGGCGCGCAGGACCCTATTGGGGAGGAGATTCAACCGTCGCGCCCCCAGCGGCTAAGTTGAGAACTAGACCCATGGGAACAACGACTATTTGTTTCTGCTTCTGACACAGCGATTTGCGGACGTAGCCGAACGTCACGGCACACTGTGGTGTTGGGGTGTTTAGAGATTGCTTGGATTGAGGATTGCAGCGCGGGCATAAACGTTCTTCTAATCCGCCATTTTCGATACTACACCGACGTTGCTAACCGTGTATAGTGGATTTCGCTAAATCAAGAGCAATACACACACCAACTGCGCGCGAGTCCCACGCCGAACGCTTACACGACACTCCTGTCCAAACTGTGCCCGCTCTCGATCGAACAATATGACGCAATTAAAGAATGCAGTGGACCTTGTGTTAGGTAAACTCCTAGTTCCGTGGAAGACAAGCTGGACAAAGAGCGTCCTATTTTTGGCGAGGATATATAACTGTAAAGGGGGGGGGGGGGGGGGGCGCTTTGTCCAGCTTGTTTTGCACGGGGTTAAATGTTTACCGAACCCAACGTCCGTGGACTGGCCTGTAGATTTAGGCCCTAGACTTCCCGATAAACATCTGTCGTTGTCGCAAAATACAAAAATCGGTTTTAACCGAAGAGCACCGGTAAACAACAGTTGGTGTCATATGTACAAAATCGGCTAAATCTGAAAAACACCTATTATTCAAGAAAAAAAACTTCCAGCTAGGACTGTTTTTGTTGAAACCTACCCTTTTAGAGTTGAACTCTTGGTTATTCGTAATATTTTTCACCAATAATCATCGTCATTTTCTTTTGCGTTTGTTTGAAACAGATTACAGAAATGCATTAATATGTAAAAAACTAATAAACACCGAAAGATGTCATTCAATTTTTCGATAAGTAAACAAGGGAATGGCTACGGCCAACTCTTTTTCTCCGTAATGAAAAACCCGAGACTGGGAACAAATTTTAAAAAAAGACAAATTGACAACCACGCCACCGTCTAAAACTTGCAGGTGCGGTTTTATGGTTCAGGCTTAGGGGGTTGGGGGTAAGCGTTCGGCTGGCAAACAAGGGCGAGGGGGGGGGGGGGGGGGGGGCGAGGGAGTTTTGAGATTTGACGTTACAGCCGAAACGTTGCGCAGATCTATTTATTGACCCAGTATTTTCTCTGTCACCAAAGGAACAAACTGAAAAATTGTATAAATTGAACGATGTTAAAGAAAATGAGTATTTGTGTTTTGAAACGGTGTGTGTGGTTGTCCTTTTCTTTTTCTTTTTTCCCCCAGTCTAGGGTTTATTCTTATAGAGTTAATTCACCAACTTGCGCACGTTTGTGTGATTCCTTCAACTTTTCTTGCTTTTTGTTTCACTTCTTTTCCCCCTTTTTCTATTTTTTCGAATGGGACGACCTCGAAACAGCGATGTTGTTGGAGAGAGTGGTGAGCGACGGCCTCCTCTCCACCGGCGGCACTCCGCTCGGGCCGCGTGGTAGTTGAGCAGACCCCGGGTCCAGTGAAGTTCGGACCGCGGGCGGCATGGGATCGACGCCGCTGGCGGAGCGGGTGACCACGTCCATCCAGCACTCCGAGATCGGGCACCAGGTGCTTTCGCATCTCAAGGTGAGAACGCGGGTCTTCGTTAATTCGCTGAGTGTCTGCTCCGTTTCACTACGACCGCAGTCCACGATCCAATGGAGTGTGTCAAGCAGCGCCAAGAACTGCCGGGTCGTGCAGTTCCTCCTCATCCAAGTGCAACGAATGAGGCGTGACATAGAGCTTTTAATGGGTGTCACGTCGTTTGTTGCTGTTGTTTTTCAAACCCTTAATTAAGCTCTGACTTGTGAAAAAAAAAAAAAAGAATGTGGTCGTCATCCTTGCGCGTTTGATATCATCGGCTAAATTAATCACGCGCGGAGAAAAGCGCACGGGTCATAGGGCTCTTGCTATGCGTGAATGGTTTAGCCGGGGATAGTAAACTCCCAGAAGGCCTAAAATCGCCGTGGCGACGCACTTTTGCTGATGCTCGATGTAAAGTCTCTTGATGCTTCTTTTTACAGTAACAACAACCAATACAAATGACAAAGCACACTACGCTGCAACAAAATGGCTTCATTCAGTTCATTCTGGGTCTGCTGTGCGCCGCCTTTCGCTTCCTAAAACCTGCACCGTCACGCATTCGGCGCTTCGAATAATGTTGCTACTTGTAGGAACCTTTTATCTATGACTTCAGCACGATGGACACCGTCGGATGGTAAACCGTCTGATGCGGGACGGGGGGAAAGTGAAACAGTGCTTCATTCTTCGGAATTGGCCGCATGCAAAATTCTTCGAGCTATCATCATCGTACCATTCGAAGCCCCAATATTGGTCGAGTTTTTTTCACATATTCTAGTTCTGACCGAGGCACATCTGCATTTAACAGGACAATGTATTTGTGCACTCAGTGGGTTCCTATTTAGCTTTTGTTTCAAAGAAAATAAAAAAGGGAATTATCGGCAACGAGGTCGCAGGATTCGTCATTCGAGCTGTGAACTGGGCCAATCAGGTCAGTGAAGGGTCTTAATCGAAGGCGTTGTGTGAAGGGTTCGTACTGGACTCGCGGCACGTGATCATGTCTTAGATCTGGGCCTCCCGCTTTGCCGTCGGTACACTGTCGGTACGGGAACCCCCCCCCCCCCCCCCCCCCCCCCCAATATGGCGGACATTTGATAATTGATCATGAGTAGTACACTAGATGGCGCTCTTTTTTTTATTTTTGCATACGGTCTATTCCTATTGACTAATGTACCAATTTCATGGGTTGCACAGTGATTATAAGCTCCTCGAGAGTGGCCGCGGCCTGCGTTTGCTGCCCGAAACTGTATTACATTATTTGCGCTTCGGGGAGCCTTAGCTTGACTTTCTGTTCGCGCCTTGAATACGATCGGGGCATAGCAAAGTCAGTAAGCTCAAGTTAAATACTTTGAAATAGGTTTCGTTGTACTCGTGCATCTAGCCTGCCCTTTAAAGGGCCAAACACATGCGCGTCCAAACTGTCCGATTCCGCATGCGAACCGCCGGAACGACCTTCGAGGGCGAGGGTTTTCGTAGCCTCCGGTGCGACGAAAACCCTCGCCCTCGAAGGTCGTTCCGGCGGTTCGCACGCGAAATCGGACAGTTTGGACGCGCATGTGTTTGGCCCTTAAGTGCCTTAGCTTACAGCCGCGAAGACAATTGTAGTCAGTGACAGGATGAGAATCGGTAGGGCGTCTCTTTTAAACGTCCGACCTCTGGAACACGCTCGTTGACTTAAAGACAGTCGAGCAGTCAGAAAGGGAGAAAGGCTCTCTCAATTCCTTCTTTCCATTCGAGAAAGAGGGAAACCCTCCTCTTTCCGGCGGGGAGTATCTCAGAGACCCGCTCCTGTGTGGAGAGGGGGGAAAGAAGGGGGAGAAGGAAACTGGGAACCGGTTTCCTGCCCGGCAGAAGGCGATTCTGCAGGTCGGCCTTTAAAAGTAATTTGTTTGTTTGTTCTTTTTTTTTTTTAGCGGTTTATTACTGAAACACCAGAAGCAGACGGCTCGCTCCTGGAGCTGTTGGAGGAGAAGTTGCAGACATCAGGTATTACGCAGTCAGCTGTATTTCTGCACGTAACTTACAGCTTTACAAAAAACGCGTGGTGTGGTTCATTATGTTCACTCTTCCTCCTTCGAAATTCGTTTTTTTTGCAGCAGCAATCTGATTGGCTTTAGAGCGATAATTAGATGCTCAGGACTTATCACGCAGTGCCGCCCCCCCCCCTCCCGGTCTTACCGTACAATGACCATTCTAAGCCATCTTGACGGCGTCAAAGAATAAAATTTATCCTTCTTTCTGCCCTGTATTAGAAAAAACATGTAAGCTTTTTTTTCTTTTTTTTTTTAATATGAATGTGCTGGAACAGCCAAACATCTGTGTCTACTGTCACGGATAGCATGTTCCAAGGGCCAATCAGTGCGTTCTACATAAGTCTCGTGAATGACAGGGCAGAAGACACGTTTGACTAAAGCGCAAGCTGTCGACGTCATCAAGTATTGTTGCTATTAACTAAAGATTGTTATTGTTTAATTAAGATTATAATGTCATTGTTAACTCTTAAGTCGTGGCTACAGGAATGCCACGGTAGCGCACCCCATCGAGGGAAAACAACTGTGATTGGGTAGCCTCATTCGTTTGAATGCCAAGGTGACGCGTCACGCTTGTGACCAATCAATGAGCCGCGTTATGGTAACAACCGCGGATGCAAATAACGAGCTTTCTTTTCTTTCTTTTCTTTTTTTTTTCGTTCCTTTTATGTCTTACTGTGTTAGAAGGATACACTGAATTCGTCACAGTTTTGACATCATTTTTGGTTCATTATTGTAGGGTATCATCAGTCCCTCCAGAACGCTATCTATCACCGCCTGTGCCAAGAGATTGAAAAGTCGGAACTGGGATCGGACGAAGTGCCTTTCCTCGAAGAAGCCCAGGTGGGTCCCTTGCTTCGCAGTTGAAGCAGTGCGACCTCTGGAGAGGACAATCTAACTAAAAAGATTAGTTTGTGCAAAGTGTGGACTTCGTTGTTGCGGATACAAAATCATTTTAGTTTTCTAACAAGTATCTGTCAAGCTAGCGCTCGTGCTAGCAAACCTATAAGCGCCCGTTCATTGTTTATTGCGCTCGCACAGTGTCGGTACACTTCAAAACAGGAAGGAATTGTGTTCGCAGCCTTTAAACGTAACCACGGTCGCTATAATTGAGTAACCACATGCAACACTCCGTCGTTCATACTCACCAGGTTCTTGCCGTAGTATACTGCGTCTACTCCTATTTAAGGCTGGTAGGGTAGAGCTTGAAGACAAGGACAAGTGGGAAGAACTGGACACCACCGTCCTCCTTTTGACGTTTGCATTATAGCGTCTTCGAGCGCTATCATGCATCAACTCACCCAACAATCAGCATTGTCCTTGTTCCTGTGCTATTATATGAATATCGAAAGTTACGAAAACATGCTTCAATTTCCCCATGGTCCTTAGACTATCCATCGTGTGCTGCTTGGATCATCTCGTTCCGGTGTGTGGTGCGATTTACTCGACTACCTTTCGTCGGTCTGGTTGTACACAGACGAAAGAAGAATAGCGATTTAAATTAAATTGGAAGAGTCACTGGATTTGGGAATGCTGAAGAAAGGACAGATCTAGACTTGCCGTCCCTCAAAAGTCATGTGCCCTCTTTAGAAAAATGCTGAAGACAGGTACGGCGGACGTTGATGCTTATACTAATTCTTTGTGGGTTGCAACTATCCTCTGGGGGCGCGTATTGTTTTTATCGTAAATGGCTGTTATTTGTCGCATGTAGACTAAATACTGTTGTGAAATTTCAACTTAAAGCTTACGTTCTGGTCTATCTTTTCTGGTAGCTAAGGTGGCAAACAAATCTTGTGAGAAGCCTGAAGAGCACCGCAAAAGAGCTCGGACTTCCTCTCTGCCGCAAGGTATTTTGATTTTATCGTCCCAAATCATATTTCCTGCTCTTAGTGTGGGTTGAGTGTAAGAGTGGCCCCACACTATGCAATGTGTTTCTGAGCATCCTATCCAAGTAAAACCATTCGTGTTAGTAAGTCGGTGAACGGAGAGCAACGAAACTTCACAAAGGTGTCATTAGGTAGTGTATTTATTATGCCAAAATAGTATGAGTGTGAGTCTTTGGAAACAAATTCAGGTCAAATAAATCCTCTAATTCCTACGGAAAAGAAGGAAAACGTTAAAAAATGTCTGGTTGTCAGTGCTACTCACATGCCATACCAAAGAGGAAAAAGCTTGACAGCTTCATCGAAATGAGTCTTTAAAAACAGATACAGCAGATCCAATTGTGTGTGCTACGACCTGTAAACCTTCAATGGCAGCGTCAACCTTTAAGTCTTCCTCCCTGTGAAAAGGAATTACGTAACGTTTTGGTTTTAATTTTTTCCCCAGAAATTTACACTCATAAAATTTGAAGATGATAAGTGATAAAGACTAAAGATGTTAACCCGAGGAAACCGTTGTGAAAGGTTTAATTGCACTTCGCTCATCGGCTTATTTATACAAACTATTTTACGCCCGAACAACGCTCGGGAACACCCTGTAGTTTTGTGCTCTAAAGCTTACTTGAGTAGATCTGAGTTACTACGGTGGCTCGTACCACGTGACAAAACAAATAAAAAGACGATGGGCTTGGATAGGTTTTCAAATGCCAAGGTATAAATCCGTTACTTTGTGGTAAACTTCTAAACACAGCCTTGATGTGAGAGCCCCCTTAGTATTGAAAAAAGTATTGACACAAGGCAGCGACAACAGATGTGATGCAGAAAAGCAATACAAAACAGCGGTCAAATCCTCCCTTGCTTGTACTGAGATTATCAGAATGGGCTGACAATAAATTAATCTAAGTGCTTTCGCAGTCAGCGAGTTACAGCAATATCAGTGTTTGCGCGGGAGGTTATGCCACTCAGTTGTTAATTCTCTTGGACAATGTTTGGTGCACTGGTAGATTGGCTATATGTCGGACGCTTTTTCGTCTATAAAGACGCTATTTTTATTGTTTGTGATTGAAGATTTATTTTTACAGGGAGCTACTTTTATTATGGTTTCGGACTGAAATTTTTTGTTCCTATTAGTGGCCTGAAGGCAGCGCTTAAAGTAAGCCATGAAAAGAGTTTTCTAGTTTTGGCAGAATTCTACTTAGAATCACTCCCTAATGTTAATAACCATAAACTTACCTAGTGCCTATCCTTTGCCGCCAACGTTGGTAATCATAGCCACGCGCTGGAGTTTCAAAAGTAGAAAACGGGTGCTGAGCACAAGGCATTGTTAGAGTTCGGCTGTTCTCGTCACCGCAGTGCTTAAACACGAGCCCCTACCCGAGTATCCGCCGAGTCATTGATTGTTACGAGCCGAATTCGAGTGCTCGCGCAGTTCTTGTGTCCAATCCATGAGCCGCTCTCGACTGTCGTCAGGAGGATGGTTTTAATCCCAGAATTACACCATCAAACTTTGCGAAGGCAAGACTGAAAGAAATAGTCCCCTTCTATCCTCGCAATTTCACCGCGACAAAGAAGCTTCTGACCCCGTGCAAGAGCGAGTATACGCCTCTGCAAAGCCATGAACATTTCACCCCGATATCCGTCTCATGACCCCTTTCACGTTCAATGCACGACACAGTTAAAAATATATGAAATCCGCTTTTTTTTTTTGTTACTGAGTTGGGTTGCTTCATTGGTTGAACACCTTCCATCATTCCACCACACCAATAGTTTTTGCGACAACGCTTCTATTGTAACAAAAAAACGGGGAGAAACTGGCGATCGTGTGAATTCATGCCAACTCTGTTGCTCTCTATACTCCAAATGTTGATAATTTGGAAAAGAGTAAATCAAACTTAGAAAATCTACATGAGCATCTGACTTTTTAGTTATTACCACTGTATTGTCCCTGGCACCTTCATTAAAAAAGACGTGGAAGGTAAACAAATTATTGTTGTTAATGAAAGCGTAAAACCGCTGGCAATTTGAATCACTTCAACCAAATAATGACCTAAAGAATGAATGACTTCATAAACGTCCTCCATTTCTTTCATCTCTTTTTTATTACTTGTTTTGGTTTTAAGTATAAGAATCTTGTTCGTATTCGTGCGACCACACTTTTATTTAAATTTGTACACCGCACTTTGCTTTGTTGTGCCTTTTTTTTACGTACTTACTGCAGAGCAAGTACATGGCAGTGCAGTTTTACGTTAAAAAAAACATTGAACGTTAATTTTGAACGTCTTTTGCATTCTTATGCGGCTCTTTTTATATATATTTTTAGAGAACTGTAGGTGAACAGAATCTCATCGAAGATCGATGGTTTGACCTGGGCCAAGAAGAAATCGGTAAGTGTTTCCCGCTCGAAAATGTTTTGTTTCTAATCTGCGATTGAAAGTGACAAATCGATAATTGAGAGACACACAAAAAAAAAATATATAAAACGCACATTAGGATTTCTTCTTTTTTTTTTCGGTATTGCTTTTTTTGCACAAAACACTTTCCCTCCCCTTCGTGTGATTGTCTCGTTTTTCTCGAAAATCATTAGTTCGTCATATTCTACGGTGACAGCACAGAGAAGTTCGTCATGTTTTTATTTTATTTTTTAACCGCTACTCGTTCGCACCGTTCAAACACGCCCGCTGCCGCCGTCTCTGAAAGGAGGTGGCAGATCCTATTATTAACGCGGATCGTCGTTCTCTGCCGATGACCGATCGTACATTAGCCTGATCAGTTCGGTGCCACGCACCGAATACTAAATTTAGAAAATTATGTATCCGCCCTTCCCCCCCCCCTTTTTTTTTTCACCGCGCCCCAAACCAAAAAAAAAAAGCCTTCACTCGTGGTTTGGTTATATATATATACGTATATATATATATATATATATATATATATATATATATATATATGTACACGTGTGTCTTTCATTCGCTTTGTGGAGTTTGCTTGCGGGGCACGTTTCATGTTGTAGAAACTTAAATTATAGTTCAGGAAATTTGCTTTGGACGTACCGCAACGTAAACAGGCAAGTAGGAATTTTGTGTTTCTGCTTTTAAGGGGAAACGTTCTTTGGCTAACTTCTCCGGATTTCCTGAAGCTGTAGCCTGTGACGTCACATGGGAAAAGGGACGTCACGTCACTTCGTGTCACGTGACTTATACAGAAATGCAGATTCCCCTCTACATTTAGCGGAAAAATTGACGTCACGTGACCTCAACGCCAATTCACTTTCCCCACTAAATTTAGAGGGGAAAATGGTGTCACATGCCTTCAAGGTTACCTGACCTAGACATGCTCTGCAATGACGTCACATCATCCGTTTCGCACCACCACCGTAGAGATTGAGGGGAAGCTGCTCTTGTACGAGCTTTGAGTGACGGGTTAATCTTCTATACTCTTTAGACGGAGTCCGTTGCGACTCAAGAAGGTAGGGCGAGGGTAAGATGGGCCGGGGAGGAGGAAGTAGACGGAACGATGCAGAAGAGACGGAGAAACCTCCTTCTCTTTTTAGCGTTCCGTCTGCTTCCTCCTCCCCGGCCATCCTTACCCTCGCCCTACCTTCTTGAATTGCAACGAACTATAGACCTTTCCAAAAACGAGCTTGTGGCCGGTGCCATTTTGAGCGTTCGTGCGTATGGCGCGTGCTTTGCTTGCTTTCCGAAGCGACGAACACGCACGTGCTGGGCTGTGAAGGTCGCACGCTGGACTGTGATTTTGTAAACATTGGAAAGGTCTATAGCGCTAAACCAAGATCGTTTCACGTAGCAATACAGTGGACCTTTTCCACATACCGACGGCACCAGGCGGTGGCTGCACGAACTAAAAATCGAGGAAGTGACCTACCTGCGCTGCCAATCGATAGTGGGAGCCACGCTACCAGTTTCTTCGCTCCCCGAGCTGCGGCTCGTGCCCAACGCGTCTTTAAAGAGGGGAATCCGTGGCGTCCACTTAAACGTCGTGTTTGTCTTTCCTTCCACGTTCTTTGTTTGTGTAACACAATTGTATATATGCTGCAATCACGTGTTCTACTCTCTGATCCACAGTCTCCTTCCAAATTTCCTCGATTTTTCGAACCGACTTCCGCCGCTTGGCATCGGGCGCTCGCGCGTGCGCAGAACGCTTCTCGGAAAAGGTCCATTGCAGGGCAATTTTTTTTTTTTAGTGACATGTTTTTGTGCGTGTCTGATGGAATGTTTGATATGTTACACCGAATCGGTCTTTATTTGTTTTGTCACGGTGTTTTTAAAAACCTCTATACCCTACTCGTGCTCCTTTTGGTGCTACTGACGAAGATCAAATATTGGCTTAACGTAACGGTCGCCCACAACGTAAGAAAGTCAAAGTGCGGCGAGTCCCAAGGGTCTAATTAACGGTCCTTAGTAAATCAGATGGCGGCACTGGCCGATAAGAATGTCAAGGAACGTGTTAATTAGGATGGCCACGCCCCGTGTTTCTTAAACTGTTCATGACCCTACAAATAGGGATCATATGTCTCCTTATTGCAACGATACCAGAAATGTTCCAGTGTCTCAAAACAGGCCCCGACCGATGTTTTGCAAGGGTTGACGATATGCGTAAAATTAAATTCATTCGTGCTTCGTGTTCGTTTTTTTTTTTTCGTTAATTTTACAATATTGTTTGCAATTGCCGAGTGGAATTTGTTTGCCAAACGAGACTGCAACGGGAACCAACACCACCAAATTTAATGAGATTCATAGTGCCTTCCTTAACCATATAGATTAGGCTGAGAATTGTATTACGAACTGCAAAACCTACACTCGTCTCCAGTGTATGCTCGTACTATGCTTTGGTTTTACTGTTTTCGTTATGATTTCAATTATATTCTTAACCGAGCTCCCTCATGTAATACCCCGAAACGGGTCTTCGAGGTATATAAATAAAGGAAATGATGAAATATATAAACTATATATTAGTATCACAAACACCTACACACCAGTTACAGGAACTGGATCCGGATTCCGAAGAGCCTGGGTTGAGCGTATCATATACTCAAGAATTCCCCCCCCCCCCCCATACAGAATTCAAGAGGGGGGTCAGGATATTTGGACACTCCCTCTGAATTCGTCACTACCACGCATGCGCTTGTTTTGCCTTCCAAGAGGACTTCGATAACATTGCACTCAAGAGGAGCTAGGTCACTTTTATCTAGATGCCTTTAGGAGAAAAAAATAGTTTTTCATATCTTTAACGAGACTTGCGTCGTCGTCTTCTATGGCAGCGAATGCACTAAATGACTGCAGTGGAAGGGTTTGTTTGCCACACAGCGTTAGTTACCGATGTGGCCGCTAGGGAGCGCCACTCCTCGATCTCCTTTCCAATGGGGTGCGCTTACTTGTGTGTGTGTCTGTGTGTGTGTGTGTGTGTGTGTGTGTATGTGTGTGCGTGTGCGTGTGCGTGTGTGTGTGTGTGTGTGTGTGTGTGTCATGTCGTCTTTCTAGTCCCAGTGTTGTTGTTGTTTTTTTGTAAATGTAATCCTTCGCAGCACAGTTTAATAAACGTACGGAACCGTATGCGGAGCGCAAATCGTCTGCTTTTTGCACGGGGGTTGCGATGGTGTCAGAACGCAGAGCTCTTATTTCTGACTGAAAAAAAGAAAACGGTGGGTAGACCTCAAGACATCTGGCATTGAGGTCTATCCGCTATTATTCCAATCAAAGTCAATCAGAACTCAGCATCGTTCCGACGTCACGGCAACCCCTGTGCAAGAAGCAGACGACTTGCTCCCCGAATAGTCACTGCGAGCCTACGCTTTTTTTTCCTTTCGTCCTCAGTCATCTGGGTTCCGTATCTGGTATGCGGGACAAAAATATAATAAAACATTTCACCCTAGAATATGCAAAAGAATATAGTTGAGGCAAAACAAGAATGTGTGACAACCACGCATTTATTTTTGTCGTTAACAACTTTTAGCGGCGTAGTATGCGTTAAAACATCAAAACGATGCTTTAACGCATACCAGAAGTGGCGCGAATCATGATGGATGCGCCCTTGTGGAAAAGATGTATACAAGAAGCGCAGAACGTGGCTTATTGTGTTCCCATTTCCTGTTTACTGATTTGCTTTTCGGCGTTCTGATTGGTTAAAGGGGCGGTGCAACGATATTAAATTGGAATGTTTTTTCACTTTACACGAGCTTACTGGCACTACTGGGCCTCAAGGATACTCGCACGCAACGCCACTGTCCAAGAAAATCCTTTGTTGCGGTGTAATTTCAAGGACAAAAGCGAGCGTTTTCATTCAATCTCTCCTTCGCAAAACTTGATGACCTAGCTCGGGGGGTTCCAGTACCGCCCAGTGACGATATTTGAATGCGGCTCATCGATTGGACCCGAGCATTGCGTGGGCACTCGATTTGGGCTCGTGATAATCGATAACTCGAGGAGCAATCGGGTAGTGGCCCACGTCCAATTGCCGCAATGACGACAGTAGCCGAACCATAACAATGTCTGGAAATCAGTGCGTGCCCTGCGCCTTGCCGACCCCAGCGCGTGGCTATGATGAACATTGGCGGCATATAATCGGCTCCACATCACGTGGCCACTTGTTCCATGGCTGCGAGTTGAGGGGGTGAACTCTGCTCGCTTTCTTTAATACTTTTCTGGGACTTCGATGGCGTGTGGTGAAAAACGAATGGGTGTTTCACAGGTCATTAACGCCAGGGATTTGTTCTAAGCGGTATTTGCGCAACGTACAAAACTTGTTGCATCGCCCCTTTAATTCCGCAATCCCATTGATTATGGAGCAATAAACAGACGCTCGCAAGCGTCCGTACCCTGCGTTTCTTCGGCTATTAGTGATTTTATTTACAAACTTATTTCCTTGGCCTTTCGTTCTGTTCTTCGTCCACCTGCAGAGCTGCTGGCCATTCGACCCATGTACTCACCTCAGGACTTGCTGGATTACCTGCTCTCTACGACGACCCCCAGTGATAAAATAACAGACGACGACGCAGAAAGCTCTAGGTAAAGACATAAGTTTAGGGTTGCCTCGGAAACAAACTGGCGAGTCACTCAGGCGTGTTCAAATCTACGTCAAAGCCAAGGGTTGTTATTTTCCTTCACATATCATTTGATCAAACGTGTAAATTTGAAGTCTGTCGGAACAATAGATACCCTTCTTAATAAGGCGTCTATAATATGCGTAATTATTGCAGTTATTACACATAGTTCAAAATTATTAACATAGTTCAAAACACCATGGTTCAAAGCAAAACAATTCACATATGTAAGAAATTCGACTTTATTTGGTCGCTCCTCCCCCCCCCCTCTCCCCTTTCCCCTTCCCCTCCTACCTTCTGGGACAGAAGACCACGATGTCTTCTTGAGATTTTATGAAAAAGGGTATCGTATGTACTTATAAGAGTAGAAATGTTGTTCCATTGTCTCTTTCGAACCATTCTTCACACTATAGTTTTGTGTTTACGCCTATACTTCGTATTAAAATTTATAAAACTTTCTTTTAAACAGCATCTGGACTCAAGCCGCAGTTTCGCTCAGGACAAAGGACATAACCGAACTGGTTTGTCGTCAATCCTTGTCTAGCTGAGGCTGCAATCAAATAAGCTGCAGCGGTTGATGCCAATAATTAACCTCCCTGCACCTCTCCTTCCCAGAGAGAAATTCTGAAGGTGCCAATGTTCGAGATCCCGGATTCCTTAGACGTAGACAGCGAGGAGTACGAAGCATTTGCGCAACTCAGTAAGTATAATTGTCATCTCCTATGTGTAGTTCACATTAGACGGCCTCAAATAGCAAGCCCCAAGAAGCACAAATATATTCTATATTCATCATCCAGAAGATGCTAAGCGGTCATATTTTCAGACACACTACACGACAATGCAACTGTCCTTTGATATGACCGTTCTTTGTTGCCACATACCTTTGCTGTATGTAGATTGTAAACATCTTTCTCCCTGGACTCTGTTCACCCCTGAACTAGTACAGTGGAAGCTACGTGCTCGTTGGTCCAATAACACAACCATCTTTCGCCACCAGATCACTTTCCCGCTCTATACCCTTACCCAAAGAGCGCAGTGATTGTGCTATGTGAATGTTTAGACAGCGGGTGGCTAGTCAACGTCAATGGGCGTCTCGTATCTCCGCTGTAGGTGAGAAACTTAGCCAGTGCGGTACAACCGCTAGCCTGGGGTCTTTAACGTGCACCACGCAGTAGTGATACACGACCGCACGCCGGTACGATGCTCATCCAGATTGAAACGGGCACGGGTGGGGATTGAACCTGCAGGATACCTGGGTTCTGCAGCACGAGCTTTGACTCCGAGCGCTCCGAACTGCGATACCTTATTAACACACTCGGTCACCGATCCCCTCAAGAGCGGAGTTAGGCGGTGAACGGGAAACGGTTCATTGGTCGGCCCACTGCACTATCTAAGGTCTAAACAGATGAATGGCGCAAACTGAGCCATCAGAGACGCGCTACGGGCGCTTGATAATCGAATCGAACAGGAAGCCTAACAGGCGGAGGGATATAGGTCTGTTTCGCGTCGAGGTTTTTGAAGAGTGGTTTAGAAAACAACGCGGCATTTTCTGCATCTGAATTCAACGCCGGTAGCAGCTGGGCATCTACGCCAACTTCACCTCTAACAAGGCTCAGGCTGGCGGCGCCATCTACCGCCAAGTGTTCCCACTCAGCGACTTCCGTCGACGACGCTATCAAGTGCGGGCTTTCCAGTACAAGGAACTTTGGATGAAAGGAGTTTTCGGTGCGAGGGTTTTTCGCTACAAAGGTGTTTCGATGCACGGGCATTTGTTTAAACGCGCCAACCTCCCATTGGTTCATTATCATGGCGTATTCTACACACCAGCCGCTTTTGTAACACTAGCACGTACTTCCCACTAGCATTGTTTGCTAATTTCAAAGCAGACTGATATTCCACTGCTAAAGCACAGGAGCTGAAGGGACTAAACGATGGGACGGACTTTATAAATAAAGACTTTGAAGAATTCAAGGGAAAAATTGGGTCTGTTATAGTCGAGAACGCCGCCCTCCGGAAGGCAAACACGGAAATCGTTGAAAAATACGATCAGGTGGCGAAATTATTAAAAGAAAATGAACAAGGACTTCGTTAGTGTGAACCATATTCCGGGCGACACAACCTTGAGATGAAGAGCACTCCAAAAACTGAGGCGAAAAAACATTACGGATCTGATATTTGAGATCGGAAATCTAATTGGAGAGCAAGTTACCTTGACCGACATCGAAACCTGCCACCGCGTTCCGACTAGGAAGATGACGAAAAGTAACGTCATAGTCGGATTTCAAAGGCAGCAAAAACGAGATGCTTTTCTCGATAAGGCAAATGAAATAAGGATTACATGCCAGAACCTTGGTCCTCAAGATATCTCGCCTGTTTACGTAAACGAGCATTTATGCCCTACCCTGAAAAGACTACTTGGAATGGCAACGTCATGGAAGCGTGAGATGCAATGGCGATACGTTTGGGTGCGAAATGCTGAGGTACTCGCGCGTAAGGCAGACAATGCCCACGTCGTTACAATTTCCTATGAAAGAAATTTTTATAAGATCTCCTAGCTGAAACCTACTTTTATTATAGTTTCACTGTTTGATTTTTTTTTTTTCAATACGCCTGGAAACATTGGAATGGTGTCAATAGAAGTCTTAAACAGATATTTAAAAAAGCAGAAAGAAAGCAGAAGAAAGCTTATTTCACCTAAATGCGCAACCCGCCAGATTAAAAGGCGAAGACCTCACGTTGCTTTTTGAGTCAAAAAATAATATTTTTGATGTGGTCATGCTCACCTAAACGTGGTACGGAGATGATTATCCTTTTTTTGTTCTACCGTGTTACAGTCATTTTGTCCTTAATCGGGGTTCAGTGTGTGGTTGCGGTGTGTCATTGCAGACTAGCGTTTCTTGATTTGAGCTGCTCAACAATTATTATATTGTGACGCCGGACAACGAAGCACTTTCTATAAAAGAAATTCGTGATATCTACTCAATTTTATATCGCCCACTGCTGGAAACGTTGCGGCCTTAATGAGTTTCCTAGAAAGCTTGTTTTATTTTGTCAATGATGAAAGGTATCAGTTATTCCTCGGTGGCAATTTCAATATAAACATGTTAGAAGACTCTCGACTCAAAAATGAATTGATTGTCTTACTGACGTCTAATAGTGTATGTAATGTGATTATACTCCTGCCACGAATTACAAGGTTAACATCAACATTGATAGATCTTTTTGTGACCAACCATGACAAGAGCAATATCACTTCGGGTATTCTTAGTTATGGGCTAAGTGACCACCTTCCGATATTCATGTTTGTTAATCAAAATATCCCACTTAAAGAAATCCATAAACCCTCCTTTAATATTACAAAGCATAAGTTCTGAAACACAAAAAAAAAACATTCAGAGAAAATATTATCGCTATTGATTGGAGTCATGTGCTACGGTCTAATTATGTTACCAAATACTACGACCTTAAACGATCTTAAACGTGCCTACTGCTCAGCGTTTCCATACAAAACAATTAATGTCAACAAAAAGTCTCGAAAGCCTTGGATCAGCAAAAACAACTTTTGAAACAAATTAAAAAAAGAAATTCTGTATAATTTCTTTCTTACAACTCGAAACGAAAAAACGTTGCGCGAATTCAGAAAATTTAGAAACTTCGATAATACGCAGTTAAGACGTGAAAAACAATATTATTTTACTGCCAAATTTGATGCATCTTGTTTTAGGCAGCCAGAAATTATGTGGAAGCGTTTGGCTACTCCGGCGTTTTCTTCATAGTCCCCGATTTGTCTAAAAACTTGCTAAACACACCAACAAACATCGCTGAAATAGTAACCCAAATATTTGGCCAAAATAACGTTTTTTCGCGAAGTTATAGAATTTACAATTTTGGTCCTCATCGTGTTTTTCAAAGTGAAAAGCTCAAATGGCAACATTGAAAAAGTGACGTCATGGGAAGGTAGGAGCTCACTCTTTTGGCTGTAGACTTTGTTCCCAACTGATTACAAACAGTTTCATGATATCAAATGAATGCTTTGGAAGGTCGCTCCAGCTCCCGCGCAGCAGCACGAAGCAAATGCTGGGCATAGTTGATTTTTAGATAGCCCGCTCGAACCGCAAGCCTGCCATCCCGTGACGTCACGGCAATGAAAAGCGCGGGTATATTCGAATCTTGGTTTTGGCGTCATTTTCATTTGCCGATTTCACCATAACTATTTTTAATTTCGCAATACTAAATAGCCTACCGGAAAGAGTAAAAGATAGCGATTTCTAAATTACAGTTAGGTTTGGTTGCTATTTATTGAAAGCATAACCATCAATAATAGGGAATTATCAAGTACCGGAATTAGCAATAAGTTCAATGACTATTTTGTAAGTGTGGGAAACAGTACTTATAACAGTACAGCCATAAATAATTTTACCACCTGCAATGAAACCATGTTCTTGGATCCTACTGATGAGGGCGAAGTTTTCTCCACATTTATGAACATAAAATAGCCGTATTTATGACTGCGAGGGTCTCCAAATCGGAACGGTGAAATATTTCTTCGATTTAATACTTCCATGCTTAACTCATTTGTATAATCTTATATTATCATCCGGCATATTCCCCAAGAGAATACAGGTTGCTAAGGTTTCTGTTCTTTATAAAGGCGGAAATAGGAATGATCTAAGTAACTATCGTCCAATTTCCATCCTTCCTAGTTTCTCAAAGTCCATTGAAAAAAATCATATGTTCTCGACTTTTCAATTTTCTGGGAAAATACTCCTTGTTGACGGAATTGAAATTCGGTTTCAGGAAACACAGATCCACAAAAACAGCTTTACTAGTACAGAAAGAAATAAGATTAAAAAGTTTTGAGAATAAACTTCTGACTTTAAAGATTTTCATTGATTTTAGCAAAGCGTTCGATCGAATAAACCACCAGACTCGTCTTGAGAAGTTAAAATGTTTCGGTATACGTGGTATTCCCTTATCACTTCTTGCGTCCTGCCTACAATATCGCCATCAATATGTTCAGATTGGAAACTCGTCATCCACCATGCAGCGCATTTGTTCTGGGGTTCCACAAGGAATCATATTAGGTCCCTTGTTGTTTATTATTTACGTCAATGATATTACATATATTGAAAACTTCGCCAAGCTGATATACGAGTATGTACGCAGACGATACCAGCATATTGATTTCTGGTTTTTGAAACGACATAGTCACTTCCAAAGTAAACAATTTTTTAAGCAAGTTAAAACACTGGGTCACCAGAATTCTCTGGTCATAGACCCGTCCAAAACAAAAGCAGTCCTTTTTAAATGTCCAGGATCACGGATCGCATTGTCCAGTGACTTGTACTTTGGGCCAAATATAGTAGAATTCGTAGACAGCGTCAAGACCCTCAGCGTTGTGTTCTCCGAACACATATCGTGGAATCTTTATGTTTCTTACATACATAAAAAAACTTTGTAAAGTAGTAGGAATAATGAACAAGTATATGAAAGTGTTTCATAAAAAATGAATATATAAATCCCTTTTTCATTCACTTCTTTGTTATTGTCATCTAATCTGGGGACAACGACAAAAAGTAACTTTGACAGGTTGAGGTTCATAAAAAAAAGCAGTAAGGATAATTGAAAATTTTCCACGCGATCATGGTTCTCTTTCCTTATTTACAAAGCACAAAATACTTGACGGATCTAACATGTGCTCTAATAGATTAGCTGTCACATATCAACGTGCCTTAAGAGAACATATTACATTTATTTTAGACCTCGCCAAACTTGAAAATAATGCATCATTATACTCTTCACGTCATTGGCATTCATGGCGCATCCCATTACCTAGAACTAATTTTGGCTTCCAGAGGTTGAGTTATCGATTATCGTCATTGTTAAACATCATATATTGCCAAGAAGTTGATTTACCTTAATTAAATGCCCATACAGTTCAGGCTTTCCTATATTGAGTGAAAATGTTTGTCTTATGTTTGTTATATCTCTGTACTTCAGTGTGTTTTGAAACACAACCTATTTTTAATGCAACTTATCTTATATGACATCTTATATAAGTTATCTTTATTATATTTTCCTTTCATGTCTTGAGGTCAGTGTTGGTGAACTTTCATTAAATGGCCGTAAAATTCCTACTTTCCTGTAATAATGAGAATGTTTGTTTTATGTTTGTTACATTTATTTATTTCAGTGTGTATTGAGATGCAACTTATTTTATTCTTTAATGCATGTTACATAAGTTATTTCCATTCTATTTTTTTCGTGTTTTTGATGTCAGTGCCGCTCTGCACTATGATTTTTTTTTTTTTTTTTTTTGGGGGGGGGCAGGAACTCGTCAAGCTACTAACCTGCAGCTTTTTTTTTTCCTGGCCCCCCTTGTCACCTGTGTGTAAAAGCGCTGTAACAAAATAAACTGATTATGATTCTGGGTCTGGCTTGGGGGGGGGGGGGGGGGGGGAGTCTTCTGAGATATGATGTCACGGCCGAAACGTTGCCCATATCTATTTTGTACACACAATATTTGCTATGTCACGAAATATTGACCTTTTGGGTAACGTATATCAATATTTCACTTTTAAAAAAGTTGACTTTGGGGGCTTAAAGGGTAACTGCAAAGAACAAAAAGTTTTTTTTATCAGCCTAATTGGGACAAGCATGCCAAAAAACAATTTTTCCGCGAAAAAAAAAATTTCACAGCAATATTTATTGCGTGAGACCGATTTTAGTTTGCGGCTATTTCGTCTGTTTTAAATCGCGCGCCACGAAGTTGGGATTTCGTGACGTCACAATCCCAATCGGCTGCTATACTTCTCATTGGCTAAAAGTTTGATTGACAGCTTAGATTTGGGTTGTTAAACCTTTGTTATATGTTGCAATTTCCTTTTGAGCGGCATATTTTTACGTTTAAAGAATAAATCATGTGAGGAAAGTTACTATTCTTTACAAAAGGTTTACAAAACGGGCACTTCCGTTTGGATTCATACCATAACAAACAAATGCTTCGCCATTCTTTCATGGCCGCCGAAGTCTGCTCCCGCCTGTCTTGCCTAGGGTGCCTTCCTCAACTAGTCGTTTCGCCGAAGCGATCAGTGTTTCGTGCTGACCCAGGTGCTTGAGTGAGACTTTTTGAAGTGAAGTATACTCTGTTTCATACTTAGCGCGCAACGCTGTCAAAGCTACTGGCGCGAGCGTGGGGCTTGATCTCGTTGATCATTTGCACGCGTTCTCGCGCAAACAAAACCATGTAGATAAAGCCACGCGCTCGCGCCAGTAGCTTTGACAGCGTTGCACGCTAAGTATGAAACAGAGTATAGTGTGTGTTTAGCAGATGTCGCAGGTGTTAGTGATAGGAAGCGACGCGGGGTTTTGGCTTTCATAGCGCGGTTCTTTCGTTTTCCTCTTTGCTTGCTTAGCGTTCTTTTTTTTTTTTTTTTTTTTGCTTGCTTGCTTGCGCGAGCAAATGCCGACTTTTCAGAGATGTCAGATGAGTGATCCCGACAGCGAGCCTTCCAGCATTCATGTCGCCCCGAAAGGAATGCTATTTGGCTGGAGGCAGTGAAGCGTTCGCGTAGCGACAAACGTGTCCAGTTACGTTCTCGTCATATCGCTCCGGAGGCCGTCGAGATTCGCACTGGGTGCATCGAACGTCCGCGACTAGACACACAAAATAAAAAAAAACACTGTGTTCACTACGTAAAAAATGGTCTCAGTTTATGCATCTGTGGGCAGGTACGAAATCTTGCCCAAATATATTCACACCGCACGATGAGCGCAACACGTCGCTGTGCAAACGCAGTCCAACAACACGAAGCATAAAAACGGCAGATTTAGGACAATTCGGAGTTCATTGTTCAATTAAAACGACGTGATTTTGTTAAAAACGCCCGCAGCTTTTTACTCACGGTATGCGTCGGGAATCTTCCACATTTTGAAACAGAACGAAGGAAGATTTACTTTTAAAAAGGCTCGCTGCGTCCTCCCGGACCAGTTTGACTGGATCAGCTGACGACGACGAGACTGAACCCTTTAAACATCAACACCACAATAACCAATTTGCGCTCCGTGTTAGCGTGGATGTCTACTTCAAAGCACCGCACCACGCACATCACGAACGTTTCAGTTCTTTGTCGCATCGCCGTGTTGCACCAAACAGAACGAGATCGCCGAGACAACGCAGCGCTGTCGTGACCTTGGCTTGTGGTTGCGCACTCGTGGACCCTGTGACTCCCTTCGCTTTCAAAGCCCACACGACGATTACGAATGATACTTTCCGTCTTCCGCGAACATCACAGGGGCACTTCTCCGGTCACGTCTTCGCTATGAGCTCGCAGACCGCGCAGCCAGCGCAGCTTCTGGATTAAAGTGCGTTGTTGCCAGATCTCACCGGAAGTCGAGACGCTGCGTCAGGAGAGTGAGGGGCGGGGCGTACTTCTCCTCCGCGAGGGTCGAAAGAGCGGGAGTTTCAAATGTGGAGAGGTTCTGGCTCCGACTAAATTACGTCCTGTGGCGTAAATATTGCTAAAAAAAAAAAAAATATTTTTTTCGCGGAACATTGGTTTTGTGACATGCTTGTCCCAATTAGGCTGTTTAAAAAAACACTTTTTTTTCTTTGCAGTTACCTTTTAAGAGGGGGGGGGGCGGCGGTCGCCCCCCCCCCCCCTTTGTTTTCTTCTTCCTAAATCCACCCCTGCTAAAGCAGGTTTGTGATAAATTGAAGAATCGGAAAACGGGCCAGCTGCACTTAAAGAACAATGCAGCTTTTGTGTGTTTTTTTGTAGGTGTCCGTGTTTTTAAAAGTATTCTATTTGACTTCACATATACGTTTCAATGTTAAAATTTCGATGTCAAACCCAAACAAAATAGCAAACAGTATCTACTACAGGCACCAAGGCACGTATATGTTTTTTTCTACAAATTATTCGTTTAATGCCAGAGCGACGGCTCGATGTAACAACTATCACCAATAAAACTGCCAGATGACAAATAGGTTGTTAAATATCTCACAGCTGAGGTAGCCTACGTGTTTCTCAATGCTGGTACATTTAAGCAGTGCTACGGTACACCGGGCAACTGAAATGTCCCTATATTTTTCTAAGCTTCAAACTAAAGAGCATGATACTGTTATGCTTAACTTTTGTCAAACTTCTATAAAAAAATATCTTGTTTTAGATTTAAAAAGCTTTAATATTTTTACTAATTAGCCTATATCTTTATCTTAGCTTCATATTTTTGTATGCATCACCTGTTAACTATCTTCATCAAGTGATAAGATATTTTTTAGCTTTCAGTTTAGAAGATAGCAAATTTTCATCCTAGTTTGATCAAGGAGAAAGATCGTTTGCTCGCGTCACACCCAGAAATAACTACTCCACAATATGAATTTCTGCCTCCACGATCACTGCTGACTCTGAGACTTACGTCTTCACCAAAGTCATCCAGACGCAAAAAGAATTGCGACGGGCTAACGTTCTGGCCTGGCCATTTATATAGGTCTATGTTGATAACACACAACCGACACTTCTTTTTTTTTTTTGCAGTTTATGACACTAACGACGTTCTCGCTGCGAGGGAGTTCTTAAAACGGGGTTGTCCTCAATCCATGAGGAAAGTCTTCTGGTTGAAAGTCCTCGGTGTTTCTTCAGCCGAACGGGTGAGCACCATAGCTGGAGTATTGAAAAGTGTATCGAGAAGTACGATCTATAGAGCAATTAATTGTGCATGTTTTACAGAGCGACGTTGAATTCGAGTATTTGAAAGGGAAAATTGTACAGTACGAGTTTCTGGTAGACCAACTTGTCTTAAAGGTACGACTTCTTCCCTTCTGATTCTGTGAGCGGGCATCTGAGTGCATGACTGTATTGTCAAACATTTATTGCTAGGAGTATAGTTTTAGCTCCTGCTATGAGCGTAACAGTGACATCGCACCTGATTTCTGTCCATTGTAGGACGTTCGCCTAACCGCCATGAATGACGTAGAGTACTTTGTCTTCGACGACACTTTCTACCAGGCAAGGCTTCCAACTTGAAACTAAAGTAGTGCGTAGGAATGCTAATTGGGTCTGGTGGCTTTGATACTTGAGGGGCCACGACTTGGCGTGGGCACATAACTTCACTGCATGACATGATTATTTGGGTGTGTAAAATAATGCGAGGCATCCAAAATTTTATATCGTGTAACTGTAGTCTGATACAAGTTAAGAACGCGCCAAAAAAACTACCATCACGTAACAGCCACAGCACCAAATTGCTCCGCAGACCAACCAGGACAGACGATAGCCACGACAAGTTTGGTGACGTCGGCGCGGCGTGCGCCTTGCTGGAGGACTATTTGCGCTCCGCGGAGGAAGCGTGGCTGGCGGTAATGACGATGTGGAAGGAGCTTCTGGCGCTTTCTTAACTTGTGTGTCACTATAGTGCGACGTGCGCTTCAAAGGCATTTTCCACTGATAAGTTTATAGCTCTACATTCATGTCTCAATAATGTGGACATTTCCGTTCCCTAAACAATCATTCATAGAGTGAGTTGTCCATAATAAAGAAACGAAGTGCATGTATTTACCCAGTTCGTCCCCGAAACTTGTGTCTGTATAGCGGAGTACTTATATTCACTGGGTCCATATAAACGAGGCATGACTGTATCAAGGGGCAGAAATGACTTAACCCACGCTGTAGTTAGAGAAGATCTGAGCTGATACTTCAACCAGCCTATTTCCGACTCTATTTTGTTTTCTTTTTTTATAGTTAGCAAGATGGTATGCCTGTGCATCAAAGAAGTGCAAATTTATTAAAAGTCATAGATGAGTTACGTCGGTCAGCAATCACTCTAGAGTAGCTTTAACGGCTACAGCAGCGACAACTCAAAAGAAAACTCAAACGTATGAGTGATAAAAATGAAACTTTAGAGCTTTTACTATGTATAACATAATTTGTGAAACGGCCATGAGATGAAATTGAGACGGCTGCTAAAAGATTATGCTTACCACCAACTCGTATGGCTTCATTAATTCCTCTCAGATAATGTTGGCATTTATACGTGACACGCAAGTTGCCAAAAGATTACGAGGGAGCAAGCCCAAAGAAAGTGGCGACTGCAAAGTACCTCACCTACCGTGCGGAGTTATTCCATTTTATGGTATTTCTTTGTTTGGTGAGTACCTCTTGCTTACGTTCTAATATCAGTGCTCTCGTTGGAATTCTGGTGAAAGCACAAAAAATGTGTTTGTTCGGCGTGAACACATGTGCACTGTATACAGTGCACATGTGTTCACGGACATTGCCCCGTTTAATTCTTTTTAGCTTGTTCTCAAGGTTGGAAAGCCAAAGGAAAGGCAGTAGTTGTTAGTCACCGCTTGTCTTGTGTTATCTTTGTCTTTTGCCCTTGTCCCAGTCGCGCTGTTTTTGCAACATGAGCCAAAGCCTGTTAAAATCGCATAATTACTACATATGCGTCCCCCTTTTTTTTCTTGTCTCCGGGTTTTTAGTAATGCACCACCAGATAAGTTGCGCAATAACTCTTCGCTGAAAGTATCTATATCTGTGTGTATTTTTCCTTAGTAAATGGAACTACATGTTGACAAATCATTTAGACGCAGTAAGGGCACCCGTAGCGTCAGTTAAAGTTAGAGGCTTTGATTTTTAACTGTGACGTCGAAATGTAAGGCAGGTATGTTTTATGTACAATTGAAGTGTTCTTACAAAGCACCGATCAACTATACTCCATCTCAACTTATGATGAACCGCGGCAGACTCTAGTAGCCGATTCCTGCCACTGCGCACCTCTCAAAGGTCAAGTGATACTCACACTGCATTTGATCGGCTTCGGTGGCTATCACCATTGTAAGGTGAAGCGTAGTATGAAGTGATCCGTCCCTTTGTTTCGAAATGCGCTTCGCGCCTCAGGGAAGACGCTTCCGCCGTCTGTTTTGCGGATTTCTTTATTCCAGTGGCTCCATTGTGCTTCCTATACGAAGACGTCGCCCAGATGTACGCAGTCTTCAGGGAAATGTACTGCCGTTACTTCCACAAGCTCACCACAGTATCCTCTCATCCGCAGGTACAAACCTCGAGACACTCCGATATCCCCATCATACTCGTCACTGCCAACCTCTTCACCACTTTCATCATCGAAATCATCGTAATTGTCATCATGTCATCAAAATCATCGCGATCGTCGTCGTAACTTTTTCCTCGGAATAGCCTCGGGGCCTGATATATCTGCTCTGTGAACATAGGTTCGCCAACAGATCTTCAAAGGAGAACGCCAACTCCTGGCGGTAGTTGCTACTCATAACTGCATTCTTAATGGCGAGCACGACAGAGTCTAAACCATACTTCTCTGTTATCGGAAGTGTAGTGCTTTACTGAAACTAAAAGCACGGTGCACGCGATCTGATTTAGTACTAACATAGTAACATTAAAGGGGAAGAAGAGACGCTCACGCTCAAGCACAAACTCCAAACGCAGTTAAACACGTATTAGACCAAGACGTCCTTTATAGGCCCACGGCCAGTCGAAGTGCATAAATACTTAAAGTACATACCTAAAGTTTTGAACACGTTTTCATTAGGAAAGTACGAAAAAAACAAAATCTCAGTCCATGCCGCAGTTTGCCAATTGGCAACTCCAGCGAAATCGACGGCGCACAGCGGCTAGAACGGAAAGCTGTGGCGCCATGTTCGGTCGCAAGCCCTCTCGAGCGAATCAGGTATTTAACAGCGCCTGGTGGTCTAAATGCGAAGGCGTGAGAGAACGTTCGAAAACATGTGGTGGAAATCGCCAATACTGTATATTTGATCAGCGGTTGGTTTTAAGGAGGATCTTTGAAAGGGGATCTTCTTTTAGACAAAATAAATGTGTTCTTAGTACTAGAAATCACTGCACAGGAGTCTTCTTTGACTTTCGCCAATTGTCGATGACCTAGCGAGTTTCACGTTAATCGCGTGTAAACGTGTTTGTAGTAAGAGCGAACAGAGCCAAAAGTTATCACGAGAGGCAAGTAATCGTTTTCGTTTCTTTATCGCAGGGAATTGTGTCTTTAGCAGTGACCTTCGAGAGGCTTCTTCAGTGCAAAGAGCCACAGCTCCTGCCCACTCTACAATCGAAAAATATAAACTTGTACGTAGTTTTATTTTTTAAGCACCCCTGACACATTATATCTGCACCTAAAACTAGGATTACGTGTTTTCCTTTCTGCAACGATCGACGTCATTCGAAGATAATGATGTCTGAGAATGTGAATTTGCAAAGAACATACAAAAACAAAACTTGCCTGATAAGATACAGCTGTCGCGTCAGTCTCGACAGAATTTGTAAATGGAGATTCTCGTGAACAGCCTGGTGTGCATGCGACGAATTTTCATTGTTTACTGTTTCATAAACTATTAGTCCTATTAAGATGACTAAATTATTGCTAAATCTGCATAAACTGATATGCTCCACAGCATCACGGATGATCGAAAGAATACCATGTATTTCACTTGTCACTTCATCTGAACACGTTTCATCAAAATGCAACCACCCATGCTCATTTTTTTTTTTTTATAGCTGAGAGGCATGAGCATAGCTTTTAATTTCTGCGATAGCAATTTTGACTGTTTTATATGTTTATCCCCTGTGTCTAGACTCCCGACAGTCTTCCAAATGCTCATGCACTGCTTCTGCCAGCGTCTTCCCGTTAAGGAAGTTCTCAAGCTCTGGGACAGAATTCTGGCCTACGATTCTCTCTACATACTGCCAGGTGCTTCTGTCGAAACTTTTGATAACTTATGCACGTACCCCTTCGAATGTTTGGAAGTTTCACAAAGGATGCAAGTTATACTCCGCATGCGCTTTTGTCTTAGACACACTCAATTAACACATAACACTCTGCATCTCAACGTAATTCAGATCCTTAGAACAAAAAATTGTTAAACCATAAGAAGCGGGTGAATTTTTTTTTTTCTTTTAGACTTGTGTATATTCTCATTTCATTTGCTTGACTTTTTGCAGTACTCGCAGCCAGTTTGGTATGCTCAAAGAAAGAAGAAATTTTGAATATGAAAGATCAATCCTGCCTTGAGGTGAGAAGAATCGTTTTTCAACAAAATACGGGTCATTGGAATGTTCTAGTGGTAACGCGCCGTCCTTTCATTTTCAGGACATTTTCTGCAAAATGAACTTCATCGAGATTGTGCCTGCTCTAGAACATTTTCTAAATCCGTCGAGGCTATGACAATTGCTTTATTAGTTATTTCAGACCATTAAACTGACCCTGACACCTACAGGCGGGAGCTGAACCTTTCGCCCCTTTTTTCGTCTTAAGTTCATTATTTCAGCAATGTTTCCTTTGAGTGTGCTTCGTACAAATGTTCAATATTCATTCTTCCCTCTATACTTATGCCAGCAGTCAGATAACCGCTGCTTATAATAATAATAATAATAATAATAATAATAGTAATAATAATAATAAAATACAGACGTTTACGCTTCCCTGTAATGCGTTTTTGGCTAGTTGATCCAGATTTTTTGAAGCCGCAAATTGTGAAACCGTGGCCTGTGACGCCACAGTGCCCCCCTCTAAATTTAGCCGGAAACTTGACACCACGTGATCTCAACACCAATTCAGTTTCCCCGCTAAATTTAGCGGGGAAAAGGTCGTCACATGACTACGTGTCACGTCACCAACGAACAAATTCAGTTTCTCCGCTGGATTTAGTGGTAAAATTGACGTCACGTGACCTCAACAGCAATTCAGTTTTCCCGCTAAATTTAGTGGAGAAAATGATGTCACATGACTTCATGTCAAGTGACTTATGCGCAATGTCGTTTTCCCCGCGAAATTTAGAGGGAAACCTGATGCCACTGGACCTCAACAACAATTCAAATCCTCGCTAAATTTAGCGGGCAAACTGAATTGGTGCTGAGTTCATGTGACGTCCGTTTTGCCGCTAAATATAGCGAGGAAACTGAATGCGCAGTGTTGCATAATGGGACATCACAGACCTACACACCAATTCAGTTTCTTTGCTAAATTTAGCAAAGAAATTTAGCAAATTTAGCAAACACCAGCTCTTAGGCGCCCGCGGAAACGGGCGTCTAAGAGCTGCGCTCGAACAATAATAATAATAATAATATCATTAATAATAATAATAATGATGATGATGGTGGTGGTGGTGGCGATTTTATTCAGGGAACTTGATACAAAGCCTTCAGGCCCAGAAAAGCAAACGCTGCTTCCCAGTTTTTGGTTTCTCCAAGGTCCCAACGTCTATATCTTCTAGATGTACTTATACACCTACACGCGGCTTTGATGCTACACCGCTGATGCGGCGCTGCTGTCGACACAGCGCATTAGAGAGCCTATAGGCTGAAGAGTGGTGCCATCTAAAACCACGGGGAGCGTTTGCAATTTAATGGCACACGCCTCCCGCGCCGTTTGGTCCAAAGTGCGCATGCGCTGCGTTGTCGCGTGGCGACGAGGAATAAACTACGCAACCACCCGACCGAGCAGTTGGAAATTTATCTGTGACACAGGCTCTCTCTACGGCTCATGCGCGGACACTTCACCTCTCGCGAATCCGGTTTCTGCGCATGCGCAATGCCCACACCTGCTGTGGGAAAACGTGGGCATGTTTGCTTTGGTTTCACAGTTTCCGATTGAGCGGGGAATATTCCTTCGCAATTGGCGGTATTTTGTTCTCGAGTCTGGCAACTTTATAAATCCTGCTCTCCGATAGATCCTGCTCCTTCCTATATGTGTGCTTGATAATCTATTATACAAAGCACGTGTCCAAATATAGTCTGTTATGATATGTCGCTTTTATCATCCATCACCAATACGTGGAATTTCATTGCAATTTATTACACAGTTCTTGAAAAATAGGTATAGAAAAAAGATTTCCAAGCCTTCCTTGACGGACTCTTTTTTTTCTACGAAGTCCACCTTTTGTATGAGATACTGCTATAAGACCACAAACCTTTAATGCACGTGATGCTCTTTATGTAGAAACCTATGTTTTACATGACATTCCACTCTGCCAAACACTGTTTATTCATTTATTTCAATATGTTCAGGACCCAGCGGGCGTTACAAAGTTTGGTACAAGGAACTATAAAATGTACATCCTTCAGAACAGAAGAAACGAAACAAATGAACGAAGTGCAGGATTATAAAGTATTTCAGTTATGGCGGTTTTAAAAGATACGACCGTGGCGATGAAGGGGTGAAGGCGGTTAAACTCTCAGCTGGCCTTGGGTAGGAAGGAACGTAAAAACATATTTGTGCCTCAATATCGAATGTCAACCACTGCGTTGTTTCCATTCGAGCTGGACGGACAGACAGACAAAACCGGTCAGGAACTGCTGAGTTGGATAGAGAGCATGGGGTTGGTGATGGTAAATGGAACAGTGAAATGCAATGGAAGATCAGATGGGCTGTCCGGGAACTATCATCCCGCATAGACATCGTTTCATGTATCCAGTGCTATACGAAATCTTGGCGAACATGATAAAAGACGAAACCGGCAAAACGATTCTTTGAAGCGGCCACCGCAGACTGACATTTGAGTTTGCGTCAAGCAAAACAAGACAACCCCGCATGCTAAAGGCGCGCTAAGCGATAAGGAAGCAGAGGAGTGGCTGAGCAATTTAAAGTAGGAGCAGAGGAAGAACCCATTCGGCAGTATACAGATGTGAACTGGATGAAGAGGAAAATTACAAAAGCGAAGGAAAACAGGAGTGGGAACGGGAGACAAAGACGAAGAAGAAACAGGTGGTGAAATGGCGAGGTCCCAGAGGCAAGAAACCGGAGGAGAGCAGCATGCAAAAGACACAGTAAGGCAATTAAGATGAAGGTACGGAAGGAAGATATCCTTACGGCATGGAAAGAATACAGGGAGAAGAAGTCTACTTTCTTGGCAGTAGTGCAAAGAAAGATGCAAACTTTGGATAAACAGCTACTCGAGGGCCTGCAAAACAGTGGCAGAGATGCCCCTAGAAAGTTTTAGCAGCACGTTCGAGGGGAGGAAGAATGGGCAGAACCCCCCCCCCCCCCCCCCTTTACGACACTAAAGGATCCTGTAAACGAAGCAAGCTTGACTGGAAAGGACTGCATCAAACACATTACTGCGGCAACGATAAAAACCTCCGGAGAGCCAAATGGCGTCGATCAGAATGAACTTCAGGAGATAGAACGGAGGATGTCAAGCAATGTCGCCTGATATCGCAGGGTGAGCTGAAGAGGGTTATGCAGAGCCTAGATGGTCACACGGCAATAAGTCTCGATTGAATCTTAGCAGTATAGTTGAAAACATTGGGGAAGAAGCCCAGGGAGCGATTGCGGGAGGGACTCTCACAAGTGATGAATACACGCGAGATGCCGGAGGACTGGCGGAAGTCCCGTGTCAGGATGCTGTACAAAGGAAAGGGAGACGGGTTGATCCTGGAAAATTATCGGCCGATAACAATGACCCCGATGCTGTATCAGATGTTCACACATGTGCTAAGAGAACGTACACAGCACTGGGCAGAGAATGAGGTAAAACTCGGTGAACTGCAGAACGGGTTCCGGAAGAGGAGGAGGTTGGAGGACAACCTATTTGTTCTTACGCAGGCCATCGAGATCGGCATCCAAGAACGAAGACCACTATATCTGGGCTTCCTATACAATTCCATGGACTACGACGTAGATCATAGACTACTTTGGCAGGGGCTTGATTAATTCGGGATGATGCCGGAGAAGTGGAGGGAAATGCTGCAGAAAATATACAGGGACCCCAGTGTATTGGAGCAGTGGGGTGAAAAGTACACCGATTCGATCAAAGTAACAAAAGGACTGAGACAGGTGTGCCCGCTCTCACCATTACTGTTCATGCTACATATAGCTGGGATGGAGTGAGCGCTGGAAGAGGGCGGATTGGGTTTCTGCACCAGTTACGGTGAAGAAGGTCGTCAATTGTTGCAAAGAATCCCTGCGTTAATCTATGCAGGTGATATAGTGCTCCTGTCAGAGCCTCTCGAGGAGCTTCAGGGTCTGCTCAAAATCTGCGGAGAACAAGGAACTAGGTTAGGGCTGGTCTTCAACACTCTTCAATCAGGGGTTCTCCGGATGGATGTGGAGCCTGAGGATGGCCAGAAACCGGAGAGCGCTTCAACCACGGCGATGCCTATGATAACCATCCAGGGCCAGAGCATCGTCTGGAAGAGTGAATATAAATATTTGGAAGTGACACTAAGACCGGGGCGGCGGTATCTGAAGCGACATGAGACCGGACTACGAGCCACAGCGAATCCCCGCAAGGGCTACCAGGAATGCAGAGCGCTCTGGAGTTTCAGCCGATATTAGACTGTACGAGCACTGTTGAAGCTGGTCGTGGTTTCGGGTCTGACTTTCGTAAATGCTGTGCTGTGCATATCGGCGCGTACGAGGGAACACCTGGAGGTGAAGCAACGGGAGGTGGACTGCCTCGCGCATGGGACACGCAGAAACACCACAGGCGAGTATGTGCAAGGATACATGGGGTGGTCTTGTTTTGAGGCGCCTGAGGCCACCAGCAAGCTAATTTATGAGCGGCGATTATGCAAGTTGCCGGAGCGTCGATGGTCCTGCGTGGGGTTTAAGTATGCAATACTCAAAAACGTCAACATCCATGAGTGAAAAGGGTGCGGCAACTAACGGAGCGTTTTCAGGTACCCCATTTCAGGTATCCACGAGGAAGCGGCGCCGAGCATGGCGAAGTGAGTGCTAGATTGCGTGACAAACGTTGAAACGGCCAGATGAGTCGCCGTGACTGAAGCACGGCCTTCCCTTGCAGTGTACAGTGCAGAAAAAAAAAGACCGTAACCCAGCGAAGTTTTTTTTTTTTTTTTTTTTTAACTTGAGAAGCAGTGGACTTGTGTGCGAAGCGCGAAGAGGGGTCCTAAGAACTCGCCAACTTCGTGCCGAGTTCACGGTGGGACTGGTAACAACATGCGTATTGTGCAGTCAGGAGGAGGAAACGGACAAGCACATTGTGATGGAGTGCGAGGCACTTCAACCGCCAATGCCAATCGAAGTGCAAAACGTCAATAGTTCATGCACGGCCAAGGGTACTGTAGTTGCGAGCCTTGCAACTTGGTGGCGTCAACGCGTGACAATCTCGCTTAGTAGTAATATAAGAGAAGTGTGCGCCCTATGGCATATATGCATAGCTTGCCCATTACGTCGTTCGCGGCCATGCCGGTATCCACGAGCGTTCGGTTCACCGTGTTAGTTTCACACCGCAGAAGTAGTATAGCTCGAGGAAACCAGTAAGTGAAAGAACCGTCAAGACCCAGCAATGGCGACACCTGCAAGCTATGTATGTATAGCTTGCAAGTGTCGCCATAGCTGGGTACTGACGGTTATTTCTACTTACTGGTTTCTTCGAGCTACAACTTCTGCAGTGTGAAACTAACACGGCGAACCGAACGGACGCGGCGCATAAAATACTGGCATGGCCGCGAATGACGTCACATGCAAGCTATGTGTAGACGATTGCAAGCAAGACAACTGGCCGCCACCAGGTTTCCGCTCGTGCGGGAAAGCCGGTGTGGGGACGGAATAGACACGTCCGTTCATTTGCTTTGAAGCTGTACATAAAAGCAGCTCTCTTCTAGATGCTCCCCAAAACACACCGGATTCCGTCCGATTGTCGTGAGGTGAATATCGTCGATCGTCGACACTGTATATTGGACATGCTGTGTTATTTGAGACCTTTCTCAAGTCCTGTTCGGATAACGCGGCACCGTGGGGTACGTACGATATATATGTTGTTCATTCGATTGATGATACTCGTTGAATTTCATGTAGTGGGCGGTGAATATCCATGCAGTTCACATATCCTGTGTGGCCAAATATTTTCGACTGCTAAGACCTTTGTAAATTGACACGGCTGAGTGTACGGTGCCATTTATTTATTTATTTATCTATTTAAACCCGGTTACTGAAGAAGAGGTGGCCTCAGTATTCCGCACCGTCAACATTAGTCATAGCTGCGACGCCGATGGTATACAGATACGTCCAGTTCTGCACGTTCTAGACATCATCGCTCGCTATCTGGCATATATCTTTAATCTTTGTTTGGAAACCGCCACGTTCCCCCAAAAAATGCAGATAGCTAAGGTAATTGCACTTCATAAGAAAGGGGATAGAAATTATATAAACAACTACAGACCTGTGTCACTTCTCCCAGTGTTCTCGAAAGGTTTAGAAAAAATAATACATAATCGTCTTACTCTTTTTATAGAAAAGCATAACATCATTACAAAATCCCAGTTCGGGTTTAGAAAGAAACTTTCTACTGAACTAGCTTTACTGGACCAAAAAGAATATATTTTACACAACATAGAAGATAGAAATGTAGTCCTAGGTGTTTTCATAGATTTTACAAAAGCATTTGATTATATTAACCACGAGCTACTCATTCGAAAACTTGAGCTTTATGGTATCAGAGGACATGCAGCACTCCTCATTAAATCATACTTAGAAAATCGCCAACAGTTCGTTAATATTAGCGGCCACTTATCCAATACAAAATCAATTAAATCTGGAGTACCACAAGGCAGTATACTGGGGCCACTACTGTTTAATATATACATCAATGATATCGTTAACATAGCAGAAAACGTAAAGTTTATCATTTACGCTGATGACACCAGCCTCTTTTTTTCAGCTAAAAATAGCAATGAAATTACTTTTGTTGCCAATAAAACCCTAAAAAGTCTAGAAACCTGGGCTAGTTCAAATAATCTTATCATAAATAAGAAAAAAACTAAGGCGACCTTTTTCAGCCCCAGAAATAGGAATATCATCCTAACAAGCGACATTTTCTTGGACTCGTGTCCAATCGAAATAGTAAACACATTTAAAATTTTGGGGGTAATTTTCTCAAAGCACATGTCATGGTCCGAACATGTGGATTATTTAATTTCTAAACTTGCCAGAATAACTGGTATGTTACATAGACATCGTCATATTCTTCCTATTGGTGTTAAGCTGATTTTATATAACTCATTATTTTTATCTCACCTGAACTACTGTCATCTAGTCTGGGGCACCACCACAAAAACTAATCTGCAAAAGCTATTTTTACTGCAGAAAAGAGTGCTAAGGATCATATGCAACGTGCCATACAATTTTCATAGTAACGAACTTTTTGTTGGGCTGGGTGTTTTGAATGTATTTCAATACTATGATTTTAGATTGTGTGTAAAATATAAACAGGAATACCAAGATATAAATAGCTTTTTGATACGCTTAGCATCCCTCAGGAACAAACCTATAACATATTGCACTCGCCATTCCAATTTCTGGGTAGTAGATGCATCTCGTACTGACTATGGTTTACAAATGATTAAAAAAACACTGCCAACGTTTCTGAACAAAATGATCCGGTCTAATTTCGATATAGAATCCAGTAGCATGTGTGATATTAAGAGACATTTTCTATCAAAGTAATTATGTGATTACACTGACTCCCTCATGGGTGTTTTTCTTTTTGTTTGCTATTTGCATTGATATTAAGAGACATTTTTCTATCAAAGTAATTATATCATTACACTGAATCCCTCGTAGGTGTTTTCTGTTTGCTCTTTGCCTTTATTGTGTTTTTTCCTTTATATAATTTCTTGTGCGTGCTTATGCAACCGCTGTGTACCTATGGGGGGCTGAGGACCAGTCAAGCTGCTTAGACAGCTTTTTTCCTCAGCTCCCACCATATTTATATGGTAAATAAAGCTATTATTATTATTATAAAAAGATCAACATAAAATGAAGCAAATTTTCCAGTTGCATTTGTTCTGTCGCGGACGGACTCACCAAAACAGCTTTCATTTCTTCGTTTTTGTTCCCAAAAAATAGTACAATGCATTCTTAAAACCCCCGAGAAATTCTATTCGCCATAGAACACTAAACAAATAATAGAACGCGGAAATTTAGCCTCCACCAGCGCCCGGAATTGCGCCTACGCAGGCTGCCACAGCTCACTGACTAGAAAACCCACAGCTCAACGCAGTCGGGCAACACTGACATACCCTCTCAAAACCAGGGACGTCCGCTGTAAATCGCTTCGTTCGAGACTGCCGCTGGAAAGGTCTATAGGCTATTGTTCCTGGGCTGCCGGCACAACATAGACCGCATCTAAGCAGAAAAATAAATGCAAACATTTCGTTCCTGTACCTTTTTAAGGTGCGTCACGCATTAGTGATAGACGACCGCATGCCGGATGCTCATCCAGATCGAGACGGGACCGCAAAGGCAACAAGGGCGAGCGGGTAGACTGACTATAGTGCTCCCGCTGCACGAGCGCTCGTGCAGCACAGTAAAGGCTCGTTCACACAGTTGCCTTCGAGTGCGACTGAAACCACATGCGCCTCGTTAAGACTGTTTGCGTAGAGCTGTTGCTATGGCGACACTTGCGACGAGTCAATGGGGAGGCGCTGTGCTTCACGACGCAACGCAGCCCAATGCAGTCCACGCAAATCTGTTAACGACTTTGAAGATGCCGGGGTATCTCTGGGTTTTGCAGCGCTAGCTTTCCCTTTACGTAATTCGTGCCGTAAGCTGGGCGTACCGCCATTTGTCTGCTTCTGCTATTAGCGGCGAGATGTTTTGGTGGCGCCCTCCTGTGGTTCCCCCTTGTGACGTCATTACCTTGCAAACCAAAAGTTCGATGGTGTTTGTAAATAGCATGGTGGAAGCTTGAAATCATTGCGCTCTCAAAGGAACACTGCCAACACCGTCAAAATTAAAGTTCTTTCATTCCTCTTATTTCCGTCGATGATAAATCCCCTTTCCGACGTCATAGTCAGCGTTCGGCCAATCGTGGAAGGCCGACCACAGCGACGCTTTCGGTCGCGCACGGGGCTAATACTCTGTTCACCCGAGCTGAGACTATACTCTGTTTCACCTTATGATGTACCGCAGGAAAGGCTACAAGCGCGAGCTCCTTGCTTTGGGGCACATCCCGGCGGCACAAGCTCTCATGACTTAAGAGCAGCTGCCAACGCTACGAGCTCGCGCTTCTAGCCTTCGCTGCGGTACAACATAAGGTGAAACGAAGTATAGAAGCTCCACCTTCAGCGCGAGCTTTCGGCCCTTGCTAACACAAGTTTGAACGGGCAGGCACGCGCAACCAAAGTACTGCGGAAGCCAGCGAGCTCACGCTGAAGGCGGAACTGTTAGTCTCAGCCGTCTCAGCTTAAAGGGATTGTCCGGTGAAAACCGGAAGTTCTTAAGATTTCGTGATGGTTACCTGGTGGGAGCCTAGTGATTAACATAGGTCATTTTTATTCCATTAAACGACACCCCAATTTAGTGTAATCAACGACGGATAATTGAACGAAACTCCATGCCGAATTTCGCAAGTATCAACGGCTGCACTCCCATCCCTGACGTGACGTCACACCAGTCTTGCAATTGTCATATCCTATGCCTCATTCCTCCGTGGGAACACAGTGCTCCCGACGCACCGCAGCATTCCATATTACTCGCCACTGTAAATGTCGCGAAGAAGTGTGAAGCGTGACAACCGCACAACAAAAATACCCTTTCATTCTAAAAAAAAAAAAAAAAATTTCGCGCAGCAGCGAGGGTGAACCACGTCGTACCGCTCACGCGGAGGACAAAATTGGAAGTGCACTTCAGTTCGGCGCGTTCTTTGCCTGATGTTACCTCAGAAACTCCGCTTCCCTGAAGGTGGAAGAGGAAAACGCCGTTTATGCACGCTTGGGTTAAAATACAATTACTCCTCCAGGGAAGCACACAAAATTCAGATTTGTCGTGGAAGATGCTCCAACAGCCATTGACAATGAGGTCTAAATGTTTTCATGAATACGAAATTTGACCGGATAATCCCTTTAAGGATGAAATAGAGCCACTATACTCCGTTTCATACTTAGCGTGCAACGCTGTCAAAGCTACTGGCGCGAGCGCGTGGCTTCATTTATGGGTTTGTTTGCACGAGAACGCGTGCAAATGATCAACGAGATCAAGCCCAACGCTCGCGCCACTAGCTTTGACAGCGTTGCACGCTAAGTATGAAACGGAGTATAAATGAGCTGCGCTTAGAGTATCCGCACTCCGTTCCCCGACATTGTTGTGGGCGACGTCATCTTGGCTCGTATGCAGAGCAGACGCAACTGCCGATCGTCATGATTCAAAAGCGCGACTTCCTCAGCATTAGATTCGGTGTTAGGAGGGTAATGTATACTCTCGGGAAAAAAAGGAGCCGATTTTAGGGAAGATCCCTATGAAGCGTGCTTTCTCAAGAAAAAGCACCCCATGCCAAATAAAAAAAGATATGCAGAGCTAGTTTCCGGCCTGGAAAGAGCGAAAAGGGTGCTTGTTGCAGGCTCGAAAGGCTTTGCACGCGAGAAATTGGGTGTGCTCCTCTGCAGAAAGAAAGCTGCCCGTGTGAGCTGTCAAGCTGAAAGCTTAGAGGGGTGGAATTTCGTAGTTATTTACCAAGTCGCGTGCAATTCGAGGCCGAGATAATCCTTGCCTCCGGCCACAGATTGAACAGGCTTCGATGCCTTTGACTCCCGGGTCACCTGCTTCAGCGGTCTGAACATTGGCGTTCGTTTGCAAACGTAACTACTCGCAGTTTTTTTTAATTAAGTAAGAAATATCAGTATAGAGCGAATCTTTGGTACTCATTTGTATAAACCAAACGGGTCATTGAATTAAAGTTTATTTGAATAAATCTGTACCTGCGGAAATCGAGCGTGTACTTTATTTCCCGCCCAAAGTCTGCATACAAATTGGCAAAGGCGCAAAAATTCGATGAATGAGCAACACACGAAAAAAGTGCGTAGTCGTGCTGAATGAGTGATACGGTGATTAAGCGGCGTCAGTGTTTTTTTAGTAACAAGAGCCATTTTTTAACTTTCTTTCGTGTTTAAATATTATACGTATAACTGCGCGTACAGATGAAAAATAAATAGAACAGAGGAACTTTTTTTTTGTTTACTATAAAATGCAGTTGTCCCAGCTTGTGGTCATGACACCGCCCGTCTCCCAATACGGCGCCTCTGATTGGTTCGCGGCACGCGTCAAGCCGCAAAAATAGAGTTGGGACCCATCCGCGAGTGGCATCAAAAATCTTGCTGCGCGGAAGGTTAGTCCCGTTTGTTGCAGTCATCTTTATCTTCAGAAATAAATCAGCCTGTAAATGTTTTTTTTTTTTATTTCAAGGAGCCGTTCTGTGTAGAAGGATACCGGGAAATAATCCCATAGGCATATTCTATAAGTGCGTTTTGAGTGAAGCAAAACTAAACTTCGATATATTGTGCGTTAAAATTTATGAATAACAACGCAGTGTAAAAAAAGAGTGCTCCGTCCGCCGGTGAACCCCGCTCGCTACTTTGAAGTCGCAGACCAAAAGTTAGGACAATGAAATGACATGAGGGAAAAAAAAAAACAGAAACGTGGTCACTGCTGTTTTCGTAGTTTTCGTGACCAATATGGGATGGTAGGAGGCAGGACAAAATGACCCCAAACGAAATGGCCCTGGACGAAATGGCCCCGGATAAAATGGTCCCAAGTGCAATCCCAGAGAGAATGGTCCCAAGTGAATTTTAGACACTCATCTTTTAATGAGGTGCTCTACTTTGAAGTTATATTAAGCATACATTCAATGTTCTTATAATGCAACTTTTGTAGATACCTACGACGGAGGGGTTTATGAATTATCTGCTCTTGCATCTTCATTGCTCAAAGGCGTCCGATACCAAATGAATCTGATCGTTTCTGTGCTCAACTTTAATACCACATTGGAGCTTGAGTCGCCTTCGCTGGGCGGTTGCGAACGCGGCCACTTAAAGATCCAGTTCAGGTACACCCGCATTTTATGCTGAAAACATCCGCTTGTAATGGTTCTCTTACACCGCCAGTGTAAATGTCGCATAACAACTGCGCGATGCCAGTGAGCTCAAACTATTAGTACTATATAAAAAAAAAGAAGCTCGATATAGACGCGACATTGTTGGAGAAACATACACACAGGACAGACACCTATCTCGTGTGTGTTTTTCTTTGACTTTGTACCGTTGATTTTGCACTCTTTTTCATTATGCCGATCAACCTACTAGCCCAACAATCTATTTTACTGCTTAATACAACTCTTTCCGATCTCCCGCTCCAAGCTTTAATTTGATGCGGTATGGTTACATTTTGTGAACTTAACGTTTTATTTTAATGGAGTTCCCTCGTTAGTTCAAAAGAGCTACAAGAAGACGTTTTGAGCGAAGCCACGCGTCGCGCACATTAACAGTCAGTTTCTTTATGGAATGAAATGTTTATTTCACAATAAAAAAAATTGTGTTGCATTATGCGAATATTTATATTTTTATATGTTGGGATTGTATCAATTAAAGCTAATAAAAAATAAGGAGCAAGACAAAATCCGACAAAATTTATTTGGAGCATTTTTTCCGGGTTTATTATTGGAACAATTTTGTCCGGGGCCATTTTTTCCGGTTCTCAGGCTGGCTCTGTGTTATCAATTTTCATTTCTAGTGTAAAAGGGGTAAGCGCCGACTGCACGCCCAAGCATTTTGCGTGACGTGGCGCTTAACTGAGCTAATATTTGTTCAGAAATGGCAATGGTTCGGAGGTCGCGGCGATTGGAATGAAAATTATTTGTCAACATCTATTCGTTCTGTCTGATTGCTTTATTAACAGTACTCTTTCCACTTCCAAACTAGGCTCGATTATCATTCAATCGTGTTTGTCAGGATTCTACTGACCGGACACTCAATCATCGAATCTAGATCCGTTGTCGTATTGCCGACACAAAAGTCGCTCAGCCACCAATAGGCCAACACGCGTTGCTCAACACAATTTGTTGCTTGTTTCCGTTGCCGGAAGGTGTCACACCGAGTTAAGAATTTCGCTCTTGTTTATTTTGGGCAAGAGAGTGCACTGCCAACAATTTTACCAGAAGATCCGTGTGGCCGTTGGGTGAGCGGACGTGTTTCCTGGTTCTCCTCGAGCATCCGAAGCTAAGTGCCAGTTTTTCTTCTTTTCTCTCTCTTTTTGAGAGTTGATAGGAAGTGACTATGCGGTAGCAGTGTTAGGTTTGAACAGCAGCAGTTGGGATTAGTAGAGGCTACTACGAAGTTAGTTTCGTAGGCTGTTTGAATTTTTGGCGGGAAGTGACGGTTTGTTCACGGTCTAGATATGGGTCTAGATTTGGGTCGGCAGGACAAGGGTGGGGACGAGTTGGTGCAGTGTGAGGGGTGTGGGCGGTGGTGTTACCTAGAGGAGACCGGTTTCGGGAGTCTGGAGGAGGCGAAGGGGATGAGTTTCGATTGTCGGCTTTGTGTGAAGCTTCAGCAGGTAACTGGGAAATGGGAGGGTAGAGTTCGGGAGATTGAGGCCGAGCTTAAGGCAGAAGGAGAGAAGCGGGTGGGTCTCGAGGCCCAGGTTGAGGAGCTGACTAGGCAGCTTAATCATGAGAGGGAGCAGCGGGTCGGTCTCGAGAAGCAGGTGGAAGAGCTGGGGGAAGTATGGAAGGCGGGTTTAGAGGAGGGTAAGAGGGAGTGTGATAGTAGGGTAGAGCGCCTGGAAGGGGTAATTCGAGCGAGTGAGAGTAGCGAGGGAAGAAAGGAGGAAGTGTCAGTTCTAGCGGGACGAACCGCCGGTCCGCAGGCTGGGGTCGCTGGTGGTCAGGAGTCCAGCCTGTTGACCGACGGGCTCGACGACGCTGGAGAGCTAAGTGTCCCTCAGCTCAATAGCGCCTTCGAGCAGCAGGCGTCGGGCAGTCAGGTGACAGCAGATAAGTCGCAGGACAAGGGCGCGCAGGTACCAGGGGGATCTAGGGTACTGGTAGTGGGGAGCTCTAACGTAGCACGGGTTAAGAAGGGTGTACTGAACAGGGTGAAGGGAGACCAGAGGGTAACCGTAGAGGTCCAGCCAGGGAAGTGTATGGTGGATGCTATGACCGCAGCACGTGAGGGGGTGTGGGATAACCGGGAGGGAAGGAACCTAGTAATAGTTCACGCGGGGCTTAATGATGTGCTCCAGGGTAGGAGCCAGAACCTCGGAAAGCAGCTAAACGGGGGAATGCGTAAGCTGAGGGACGTGTCTGAGAATGTGCACGTGGTTGTGTGCACCATTCCAGAAGTTCGGGGGCAGTCCGGGGTAACGGAGAGGAGGGTTGTCGAAGCCAACAGAGTAATTAAGGGTATGAGTCGACAGCTTCGGTACGACGTAATGGAAGTAAACAGGGAGGTGTACGAGGCTGGCTCCCGCCCTTTTGCAGATGGCATTCACTACAGTGAGGCCACGGGTTACAGGGTGGGGGATAGGATGGGCCGCACGGTGACTGCTTTTTTTGGGGGACCGAGGGCCCTGGGGGTACTGAAGTAACTGAAAACCCAACAAAGTCAGGAGAGGCACCCAGGGTTAAAAAGAGGAGAAAACGTAAGAACAGGTATAAACAAACAACACAATCAGACATTAGATATATTAACATGCAGGGTGGTAGAAATAGGTTAAAATGGGAAGAGGTAGAGGAGCAACTAAGAAAGGAGGATTTAGTGGTGTATGGGTTTGTGGAAACACATCTCAGAGACATGGAGCAGCCACCTTGCAACCCTGACTATGTGTGGGAAGAATGCAACAGAACGGAGGGAATGAGGAAGGGAGGTGGAATTGGAGCATTTATTAAGAAGAACATGAACTTTCAAAGGATCAGAAAGGAGTGCGCCGAACACTTGTGGCTGAAAGGAAAAGTCGCTGGGGAATCAACACTCCTTCGAGTTGTTTACCTATAAACAGGGAAAGGTGCTAAAGAGGAAAACAGAAAAATGATTGATTGCATATCAAGAGACATTAGTGAGCTAGGGGAAGGCTCTGAAATAATTATTATGGGAGACATGAATGCCCATATCGAGGGTCTGGATGGGTATACGGACTCAACTGGAAGCATATTACTAGAACTGGTGGAAAAGCATGACTTAGTTTTATGTAATACCAGTCAGAAGTGTGACGGGCACATAACGTGGGAAACTGGCAATCTACATTCAACTATAGATTACGTACTTATGTCACACAAAATATATGGTAAGTTACAAGTAATGAAAATAGATGAAGAAGGTTCCAAGAGTCTTGGTAGTGTCATAAACGTATTAAGCTGAATTTTGCCAGAGAAGTAAATGCTGAAACTAGACAACATAATTCAAAGCAGACTTCCTGCAGCGACAAAGAGTTGGAAATAGTTGCTGAAAGAATAGAGGAAGCAGTTTCAGGGCAACGGTATACAGATTGGACCTATGAGAGCCTAACTGGGCTTTTTGTTCTGGAACTAGACAAAGTTCAGAGTAAACGAAAGGGGAAGCGAAGACATAGACCAAAAAGCTGGTGGGACAAAGAAGTGAAGCAAGCGATACAAAAACGTCAGGAAGCCTCTAGAGAACACAGGCATTAAAAGCGTAGTGGGGAGTCGGAAACGAAAGTAAAAAGAAGATGGGACACTTTTATAACATGTCGCCGAGAGGCATCCAGTTTGATCAATGCGAAAATTCAGAGAAAGGGTGAAGAATGGATGAGTAATGTAAGCAAGAAAGATAGAAACGCAGCCAAGAAGTTTTGGGAGCACTTGAACGCACTCAGTGAAACGACGCAAGCTAGACAGAGGTTCATACTCTCGCATCAGGGAGATCAATTAGAGGGAGATGATGCGATACGATATATAGGAGCAGTGATGGAGGAGAAATTTCGGGAACGGGTACATGTGGAAGATAGGAGAACCGAAGGCAGTATCAGTCCAGCTTTTGACATCGCGGATTTTGGACAAAGAGAATGGGAAAAGGCGGAACGAAGAGTCCCTAGTGGCACGTCGACAGGCACAGATGGTATCCCAATCAAGCTGGTGAAGAATTTGGGTCCTAAATCTAAGGCAAAACTAAGGGAGGTAGTGAGCACTATGGTAACAAAAGGAAATATTCCAGATGAATGGAGGCTTAGTAGGATGAGTATGATATATAAGGGAAAGGGAGATAAGTCTGACATTAGGAATTATCGTCCCATAACCGTGACACCAATTATTTACAGGTTGGTAATGCAGATTATAAAGAACAGACTGGAGGAATGGGTAGATTGCGAGGGCATACTGGGCGAGTTGCAGAACGGGTTTCGGAAACAAAGAAGGTTGGAAGACAATATATTTTCTCTAACACAGTGTATAGAAATAGCGCAAAAAGAAAACAGACAGCTCTGGCTGGCATTTCTGGATATCAAGGGTGCCTATGACAATGTGAACCAAAAAACTCTGTGGGACATAGTGGAGAGCTTAAACCTAGATGAAGGACTAACAGCAATATTAAGGAACATTTACAAAGATAATAAGGTGATTATAACATGGGAAGGAAAGGCAACGGGGAAAATAGAGATAGGACGAGGCCTTAGGCAGGGGTGCCCGTTATCGCCTTTGCTGTTTATGTTGTATCTGAGAGGATTGGAGGATAGACTAGAGAAGAGTGGGCTTGGATTTGACCTTTCGTACAGTAAGCTAGGCCAAACAATTCAGCAATCCTTACCGGGACTGATATTTGCGGATGATATCGTACTAATGGCTAACAACAGGATAGACTTGCAGGAATTAATGAGCATCTGTGGTAGGGAAGGAGAGGAATTAGGTTTAGAATTCAGTAGTGACAAATCAGCAGTCATGATTTTTAACAATGATGATGTTGAGAGACTGAAGATACAGAATATTACAGTTGAGAGAGCTAGTAAATACAAGTATCTAGGAGTATGGATATGTGGTGGTGCAGAATATCTCAGTGAGCATGAAAAGTATATAATAGGTAAGGGCAACAGAAATGCGGCTGTAATGAAAAATAGAGCACTTTGGAATTACAACAGGTATGAGGTGGTGAGAGAGATTTGGAAAGGGGTCATGGTGCCTGGCTTGACTTTTGGAAACGCAGTGCTATGCATGAAATCCGAAGTGTATGCAAGACTAGAAATAAAACAGCGTGGAGTAGGTAGGCTGGCTTTGGGGGCACATTGCAAAACACCAAACCAGGGAGTACAAGGAGACATGGGATGGGCGTCATTTGAGGGCAGGGAAGCTGTGAGCAAGATAGAATTTGAGGATCGGTTGAGGCAAATGGGTGGGGAGCAATGGGCACGAAAGGTTTTCAGCTATTTATACATGAGGAGTATAGACACAAAATGGAGACAGCGCAGTAGGAAATTAAGAGGAAAATTTTTAGGCTATAGTGGGGTTACGGAAGAGCAGGTCTCAGTTAAGAAGAAAGTTAAGGCCACAGAAAGAGATCGGTGGCTAGAGGGAATGCAGACAAAGAAGGCTCTGGAAGGCTATAGATTAAACAAAACAGTTATTGCCAAAGAAAGCATTTATGACAATTCTAGGGGAAGCTCGTTGTTGTTTGAGGCAAGGACGGGTGTTTTGCGAACCAGAACATACAGAGCGAAGTACCAGGAAATGGACACAGTGTGCGCTGCTTGTGGAGAGGAGGACGAGACGGCTGAGCACTTGATACTCTACTGTAAAGGGCTTCACCCTATGCATACCGAAGACAACATAGATTTAATAAGGTCATTGGGTTTTAGAGACAGCGAAGGAAAAGTGGAATTCAAGACAGTAGAGATTACCAAGCAAAGATTAAGTGAATGGTGGCAGAAAGCGAGAGAAAACTAGGCATTTTCTTATTAACTGATGGCAAGGGGGATTTATGCGGAGGGCAAGTTCGTCTGCTTCTCGCGCAGGGGGTACCGGTGACGTCAGAACGCCGTGCCCTGATTGGCTGATCGCGGCCCCCCTATCTGAGCGTCGTCTGCTCCTTTGCAACGTCGTCTGCGTCTGTCTTACCTTTCCTGCGACTTTCGGAAGTGCAGAGGCCAGATTCACAAAACCATGTTACGCCGAAAGAGTGCGTAAGACAAAACGTGAGAACAAATTCGTATTCACGAAACGAAATTATCGTAAGTTTTGCTCAGGTTACGACGGAATCCTACGACGATCAACTCACGCGTCACGACTACAAGCAGCAAGAAAAAAAGTAAAAAGTACTTGAAATAAACCACGACGAACAAGAACGCTGGATCCACAAACACCCGGGAAATGCTCCAACGGCCACGATTCCACTGACCCCGTCCAAGCGAGCTCGGCAGATAGGCCTAGCAGCGGCGCAGCGGTGCTCCGACGGTCCTTGGCCAAGACCGTCTGCCCACGACCGGCTGGCGTGCTGAATGGAATATGCCCGCGCGACCCTTGTGAACCCTTCAATTTCTTCCTCTTGTCATCGCCTCGTTTTCCGAGGCAGCGGCGACTCTCGCCGGTGAAAAAGCGGTGAATCTCCGACAGACGCAGGAAAGGTAAAGCAGCCATTGCTTTGACTAGCAGACGTAAAGCAGACGACGTTAACTGCACCAACCCGCCGACGCCGTTTAAGAGTGAGGAGTCTCGCCGCACACGCAAGGAGGGAAAAAGTATTTGGGAGGGAACTTGCGGACACTCTCGCTTCTTCGCAGACAAACCTCGGCGCCTCGGGACACCTCGCCAGCGAGCCCCTTGACTTCCCCCCTTGATGCACGTCTGCTAGTTGTTCGACAAAAACAACGTACCGCTCGAGTTATTTCGTCTCCCCTCTCTGAAAGGCGAAGTCGAGCTCGCTCGTAAAGACCTGCACTTCCGAAAGTCGCAGGAAAGGTAAGACAGACGCAGACGACGTTGCGAGCAGACGACGTTGCAAAGGAGCAGACGACGCTCAGATAGGGGGGTCGCGATCAGCCAATCAGGGCTCGGCGTTCTGACGTCATCGCTACCTCCTTTCTCATGCGCAGAAGACGAAAATGAGCCCACTTGCGAGGCGTATAGCCTCACTTTCTTTTCAGTACGGAGTGAATATAGTTTTCACATTTAAATATTCTAAGCTTAAAGGGTAAGACAAAATGGCTAGGTGGCGTAAGCTACCGCCCGATCCAAAAGGCTCAGCCGTATTCATCCATCCATCCATCCATCCGGCGGTTGACGGACATGCTTGGTGATGTGATCGCCGTGTTTCCTGGCGAACAGGCTGTAACCCGGAACGGAAAAGCGATGGCATGTGCATATTATCTTCGTCAGCGAACCATGGTTCAGACTGCTCAACGACACCCCAGAAGATAAGCCATAATGTGTTCAAAAGCGACGTTTCGTGGGCTAAACCGCTCACCACTAGGCTGACAGTGCGGTGGAAGCGTCATGCTCGTTTGACCAGTGAACCTTCTGTCTTGCACCACGTGATCACAACCGCAGAGAAAGGTGTCAGGTGATAAAAACCAGGCGATTAATTGGTTGGGCGAACACGTAGCTCCCACCACGCTGTCAGCTTAGCGGTGAACAGGGATGGGTCGCTGAAGGTCACTAGAGCCAACAGGATCTTCGTTCGAGGGAGTGCCAGCGCTCGCTCGTACGAGTGGTGGATCGGTACAATGTTTGGCCTCCTTTCCCGTTGGGTATGAAGCTCTGGAAGGAAGTACCTTCCTCCCTTCGCTCTCAGCCATCACTTGCAACATGTCAGCGGACGTGAGCACATTGACGATTGGAGATGTCTGCAGGTGGCTTTTTGAAAATGAACTGCAATCGGCCGGTTCATCATTTAAAGGTAAAACGTTTTCTTAAGCAGGTAATATTTGTAATTTCTCTTAAAAATGGCCATAAGTACAGTAGCGCTCAATATGGCCAGAAATTGTTTGATGCATAGGCAGAATAAGTAGGACAGGGGGCGGCCCCTTATGTCGTTTGAATATTGTTTTTATTCTATTTTGGCTTAAAATTGTCCAAACAAGCACGTTGAAAAAAAAAAAAAAATTATTTTGACAGTTTTGCGTATGTTGAACTACACAAGAGAAAAACGTTTTTGAAGCGAACACTGATGCCATTACTACAATACAAACTTTACATAATTTGACAGAATACTGAGTTCAAGCTTTCCGCCAGAAAGATCTCCAGAAACAGCGCGAATGAAATGAGCAATGATATCTCTTCGTAAATGTAAAAACTTACGTTACCGGGCTATAATTAGCTAATGTATCCGCATTTATGACGCCAATAAACGCGAGCGAATAGTGTAAACGTTTTTGTTTTTTGACCGGCCAGGGACATGACACTCCGAGAGCCAATCACTGCAGTTTACGGAAACCGCTCAACTAATGACGATGCCAAACATTTGGTTAGATACAAAAATGCAGTCTGCGCTGTGACACTAAGGAATGCAAAACGTCACGCTTGCATTGCTTAACGTAACACCGCAGATTGCATTTCTTGGTCTAAACGTATGTTCCGCGTCGTCATTCGTTGAGCGGACTTCTTAGGTTGCAACGATTGGCTCTCGGAGTGTTGTGCGGGAATCAACGGGCGCGAACTCTTTGTGCATTTTGTGTTTGCACAGCTGTTGATGTATGTTTGATAAAAATAACTGTTTAACTTGCTCCTCTTGCTCATGAAAGAAGAGAGAACAAAAGTGCACCTGAACGTCGACCTGATCCAAGACCGCATGATGCGGACGTTTGTCTTGCCAAGAATTCATCCTCAGCGAGGCTGGAGTCCGCACAGTCCTTGAGGAATTTCCGGCAGTGACGATTCCCCGAATGCTAATTCAATATTGTCTTCTTTATATTTAGTCTTAAAGTGTCGAGATTTTTACAGGTCATCAGGACTTCAAAAGTTTCTTACTACCCGTTTTATCGCCTGTGAATGAGTTAAGTGTTTTTGATACGTGCGAAATGATATACTTTTGCCTCGTAATAGTGCTAAGCAATAAATGAATTAACGTCCAGATTAATTAACTATTGTTTTAGTCGCAATCAAATGAGTTTAATTGGAATATTGGTTGAATTTAGAGGTACAAAATGTCTTACAAACAAGGAAAGTAAAAAGAATACTCTTTTAATTCTTTTTGTGTGTTTATAACACGATTGTCTCTCACGGCTACTTTAGTGTTTTATATGATTATTATCTAGAGTGGTTTTGAAGTTTAAATAGTGGCGTACAAATATTTTATTTTAAATGTTTGCCATGCCTTTCTTCTGTATGAGGCACAATGACAAGTTGCTATTTAGTACCCATTATAAGACGTAGTAAAAACTTGTCAAAGGAAAAATCTGTAGTTCTAGGCCTTTTCTTAGATACAATATGCCTGAAGATCAGCGCTACCTATAAATTGATTAACTGATCAATATAAATGAAAACATAAATTGAAATTATTTTAATTGATGCCCAGCCTTACTCCGCTATAGTGACAGTAAGTGGTCATTTAGTTTATATATATATATATATATATATATATATATATATATATATATATATATAAACAATCCGTGTGTACAAATCTGTCGAACATAAATGTACTTTTCTAAACCAGCAAAACTCTCCATTCGTTGTTTATTTTCCAGTTACTACAGGACGTTAAACTGTCGTTCGGCAAAGACATCCGGAGGACATGAGAGCCAAGATGGAGGCATTTACAGCTTCAAGATTGGTGTTGCTCAAAGAAAAAAACGTCATTCTGAACTTCGAAGAGCTGCTTGAAGGTACGCTTTAGTCGGTGTTTTTGTAATCTACCACAAGTTTCAGACTGCGACGATGCAGAGGTTTACTTTCGTCCACCATAAATATGCTCAGTTAACTTACTACCTCATTACGAACCGATGAACGCTTATCGGCACCATTCGTTTAAGACAGGGTTAACTTGTACTCGGAAACAATTTTCTGTGGCGTTTCTGAAGTAAAGAGTGCGTGTGGATAGCCTTGATTTGCGCTCAAGATGCGCGGGCGTCTTTGACAACATTGCCAAAAAAAAGTTGCCCAAGTCACCCCCGAGTATAGTGCATTGTCACAGATGGTAGTGCAAGCGTGTCTGTGTTACATTCTCAATATACGAGCTAGTAATATAAAACAAATTCTCGCTTTATTTTCTGAAAATAATTTAAAGGAAATATAAGCGACTATAGTCAGTGACAGGTTGAGAAACATCTAAAAGAAGAAAGCCGATGGACGCTTGGAATGGAGAGGAGGTTTCTCCTCTCCCCTACAAGCTTCTGTCCGCTTCCTCCTCTCCAGCTCGTAGATTTTTTTCTTAACCTGTTACTGACTATAGGGCAAGAAGAATTAAATATGGGTAGAACCAACGTTTCTTGAAACATGCTTAAAATTCCTGTGCATCTAATTTCCCACAGAACACTCGAGAAGCCAATCCCACCAATCCACAAAGACAGCTCGGTGAATAAAAAGGCCAAAGCATCTTTAGACACGAATGAAGCGTGAGATGTCACTGAGCATGACGTTTCACGTGCTGACTTTATGCTCAGTGTCACGTTACATACTTCATTTTTAAGTCGAAACATATTTTTAGCTTCTCCATTGGCCGAGTATCCTCGGGGAAAGTGGACGCACGCGCAGTTTTAAGAGCAGAGAAAATGCGGTGGCCCGTTGGGCATTGTTTTACGTGTATACACATATTGTAACTCATTGGCTTCCAATTTTCTTCCTTTACTACTTCTTGGTTGGAAAGGGAACATTTGATGCTGCGTGCCATTTTTCGCTTTTACGCGGTGTTGTAGCGAAGGGGGCTGACACACGAGGCTGATAGTAACGAGCCGTTAATTGCTACATGGTCGCCTTGACCATCGACTACAAAGCGTCGGGAGCAAAAAGAGAGAAGCAGAGCGCGCTCGTTTTTTTATCAGCGTCATATTAAGTCACGTGATAGTTCAATCGCTCCGCGATATCGCTCGTCATGGCGATAACGAATACACGACACACAGCTCGGGGAGTTTTCTAGTTGGTGTGTGATCAAGTGCAACGCCGTTCCACACACAAAAAAAAAGAAAACAAAATAGTTGCAGGAACATTTAGGCAGCGCGAATGAGATGGCCCAAGTCCGATAAACAGGGGGTATTAACCCGAGGGTCCTTTAACGGGCATCGTGCAATATTTACACGAATGCACGCCGTTAGCACACCTGTGCTCATCTCCGTATACATACCTCTTAGATTGTGACGGATCCACACGCTGTCTCTTCTAGCTTAACCTACTTAGCTTAATGTTAAACAGTCCTGCCATAAACAGTCCTGCCAAAATAGTCCTATTGTCTTTTTGTTGCTGCGATCACATAGTGAGGCTAATGATTAAAGATCGGTTCGGCGAAAGCACATAGAGTATACAATTATATATTACATATAAAAACAGTATTTGTCAACAAGAGTGAACCAGCTATTTTATACCTCAAAAGTCAAATGAGATTATAATGGCTGCATATATATATATATATATTTTTTTTTTTTGTTTTTTTGTTCAGAGGATCCCGGGGACGTGGGCTCTCCTAAACCTGCCTCTCGTATTCAATGAGAAGAGGCAGCTTCTTTTCATGTTGGAGGTACTTGAAGCTGTTCATGCTTAGCTGTATTAGTAAGTGCACGACATTTTCATTTGTAAAAACATATTCCTAAAGGAATTAATGCAGAAAACCTATGGATTGCATCAATTTAAGTGGAATCAAAAGGAGCAGCCTTTTAACTGCAGCAAAACATTTTCTCATGCCTACTTTTCCGTAATGGTTGCGGTGGGTCAACCGCATGCAGTGATTTAGGGAACGCAACTATCGAAAGACGATGCCTAAATAACGACTTTGGTTCAAAAGCGCGATCTGCGCAGGCAGCTTGACGTTTCGCTTGCTCATTGTCCCTGCGTAGAAAACATTTTCGAGCAAAGCCCTCTTTTCATGCTTCGACATCCGCTAGTCGCGCTCTGTAGATAGCAGTGATTGACCTACTAAGTGTTTTAAAGGAAATCAGATCCGCGGGTATGTTTTAGAGCCTAAGGCTAAACGAGAAATTAAATGCTTAGTGAAACCTATTATAATTGATCTGAAAGCGTCGCGAATTAGTAACTCGCAGCATAATTATACAGCGGAAAATACATGTGTTTATATTTTCTCTTTCTTGTTGTAGGAAGTCCGGACACTGATGCCACTCATCCATCTCCAGAAAAATAAATTTGACATCTTTTTGGATGGTGTCCTGACAGTGAGCGGCATCAGAACGACAGTGGAAGCTGTGTGCACATTGCTGGCAGTGTACTATATTTTTGCATCAAACACCCGGCGGGTATAGGGCACACTATGAAGTTTATTGCTCATTTTTGTTGTTCTCTCGGAGAGAACATCCCTGTTCCAGTGAAGAGGTTTCTTTTTAACTGTTTGACTGTTAAAGAGAGCTGTCTTGTTGGCCTGATACCCGTCTCGTCTTAAAACTGTTTCAAATTTTGTTAGTTCTTTTTCTGCGAACAGAAGAATCAATTTTTTGCGACCCTAATAAAGTATATGAATGGACATGATCTTTACTTTTCTGCCTTTAATTACGTACGGGAATGAAATGTCTTGACACTGGCCCGACTGATGTTTGTCAACCTGTCGAAAAGGCCCAGTGCTAGCGATTAATGAACAATCTAAAGACACTTTGGTTGGTAGAAAAAAATTCACCTTATTTTTACACATTACAGTGAGGGCCAGTGTTTACGTCTCTTGTCCTTGTTTTTTCGGCGCCTATCTTCGATCACCTTATGGAGCAAGAAATACAAAATACGATTTACTAAAATCTAACTAGGAGTGTGAAAAAAACTCTTTGTCTAAAAGAAGGTTACAAATACAAAATATGGTTTACTAAAAATAACGTAAAGATAATCTAAAGAACTCCGGATTCACTGCAAGAACCAAGAAAAGTTCCGAATAAAACCTGAAATAGGGTTCATAAAGAAGAACCTAAGAAGGATCCGTAAAGAACCTCCAAATAAGGTTCGTTAAGAGCACAAAGAAGGGTTCTGGAATGAACCCGAATAAGGTTCATTAACAAGAACCAATAAAGAATACGAGAAGAACCCTGAAATAGGGTTCATTAAGAGCACCAGAAAAGGTTCTGGAAAGAACCCGAAATAAGGTTCATCAAGAGCACCAAAAAGGGTTCTGGAAAGAACCCGAAATAGGGTTGATTAGGAAGAACCAAAAAAGGATCCTAGAAGAACCCTGAAATAGGGTTCGTTAAATAGAACCCAGAAGCGTTCTGAAAAGAACCAAAAATAGGGTTCATTAAGAAGAACCAATAAACGATCCGAAAAGAACCCCGAAATAGGGTTCATTAGTAAGAACCCTTTTTGTGGGTTCTTTTCTGCACCTTTAAGGGTGCCGCCCATCGGACAAGCGAAAGAACCCTAAAAGGTGCTAGTTGGCACGTTTTTTTTTTTTTTTAGAGTGCAGCATATGCATCGATACACTTCAGAATTGATAACTAGCATTACACAAAGATAGAAAGTGGCCTTTTTTTTCTGTAGATAATGGATAGAGTTGAGGGGATTTGTCTGTAGAAAGTGGACAGAAAATGGGTAGAAACTGCTATATTCTCCATAGTGAGATGATAGAAACTGTAGCCACTTGTCTACGGCAATTCGTTAGAAACTCTCTCATCGGCGCTAGGAATGGGACAGGAGTGTTGCTAAAATGTCTGTGTGTTTGCTGTACAGAGTCGCCACATTATCTGTACACTGAAGTCTACACAAAACCTGTAGGACGCAGCGGCCAATAATCTGTAGACAATGGTTAAAAAAGTGGATACATTCTCCCTAGGAAATCTATGCTCTTTAGCCATAATTATGTCTAGAAATTCTGTAGAAATTGGTTAAATTTGTTTGTAAGGGTTTATAGCGGCGCATCAGAGCCTACATTTTATTCCCGCGAAGCAGTGCTTTGAAAGATAAAGCTACTCACTCTAAAAAGTGTCTGATCTCCTTGTGCGAAAAAAGAAACGAAATTAACCAGATCGCGATACAATCAGCAGCCATTAGAGTCCCAGCTTTTTTTCCCAGAGCACCGGATTTCGTTTTATTTCAACGGTCACCCTGCTTTCTAAAGAGGTGTGCGATTTCTAAATTGCACGGAAGCAGAACTATATGTTGTACCGCCGAAATGCCAAAAAATGAATTACCAGAAGTTTAGATAGTGTTGCGTCTTATATACGTACTGGGATCCGGACATTTCGGTGCACGGACTTTTCGGTGTGGGACTTTTCGGTGCGCGGACATTTCGGTGCGCGGACATTTCGGTGCACGAACTTTTCGGTGCATGGACATTTCGGTGCACGGGAAATCAAAATCACGAGGTGTCTTTTTTTTTTTCTCTAAACGTAATAAACGCTATTCTAGCTAGAAATTAATTTTTTTCTCACTTTGTAGATGTGTACACTTGGTCATCCATTTACGGTCACTTACTCATATACGACCTAAGTGACTTTGTTAGGCGCAGCACCATCCTGCGGGAGGACTGGATACGTGTGACGTTATGTTTAATTTGCCGGTGTCTCTTTTCCAAAGTACGCACTAGACGCATCACATCGTGTTTGCGCGTTGGGTTGATACCGGCGTTCTCGGCGCCTTCTGTAAAAGTGTGGGCTTTAATATTGGTAATCAGTGTAGGAAAGACCCCAACAGCAAGCTTGAGATTGTTGAAAATTACCCGAGACACGTGATACGACTAGTGCGTACGTTGGAAAAGAGACACCAACAAACGAAGCATAACGTCCAACGTCTCCAATCCTCACGCTGGATGCTACTGCGCCTAATCAAAGCCACTTAGGCGGTATATCAGTATGTGGTCGCAAATGAACGACCAAGTCTGAAAAATTATAAAGTGCGAAGAAATAAATTCCTAGCTAGAATATAGCTTATTACGTTTAGAGAAAACTAAAAAAAAACTCGTGATTTTGATTTCTCATGCACCGAAATGTCCGTGCGCCGAAAGGTTCGTGCACCGAAATGTCTGCGCATCGAAAAGTCCCCCACCGAAAAGTCCGTGCACCGAAAAGTCCGTACACCGAAAAGTCCGTACACCGAAACGTCCGTACACCGAAACATCCGTACACCGAAAAGTCCGTACACCGAAAAGTCCGTGCACCGAAACGTCCAAGCACCGAGACGTCCATGCACCAAAAAGTCCGCACCGAAACGTCCTACACCGAAATGCCCTAGACCGAAAAGTCCTAGACCCATACGTACTAGTCAAAGCGTTCTTCAATTGTAACAAAGCTATTAAAAAAAGAAAAGATTCGGACAATAATTTTGATAATTACGTGTTCCGATTAATGACGTCGAAAATCTGAATTGCCAGTAAGGCCCCAGTATCTTTTACCGAGCGCCGCATTTGTTAGTGTTTTGTTTTGTTCGCTCGGACGGGTCCGCCGCCAGCGCAAATCACTCAAATAAGTAAACGCTGTGGCACCAAGTAACAGCGTCAAGGGGCGCTCAGCGCTTTTTGGATCATGTAATTATCTTTTTTACGAGATGATAGGTGAGGATTTATTTTTCGAAATGAGCCAAATCTATGTCAAGCGAAACTGAGATAAAGTGGAATGTTTGAGTATCAGTAAAGCTATGAGCCATGTACCGCGGTTACCTCCGCAGTGTTTTTCTCGCATAATATGACCGATTCCAGTTTAAAAACATGAGATCGATGCACCGACAGATATAGTCCAAATTCCAGCAAAAATTAGCTGAGTTTCGGTTTCTGGCTTGTTTCGGGCCGGCTCCCTCTTTTCGCTGGGGATAACGCTACTCTCAAAGATAATTAGAGGGGGGTCCACTGGCTTGTGGCTGGGTAGGCGTCGTTGTATGGCATTCCAAAGAGTCTGGACCTTCTTTGTGTTTTGTCGGTTTGTCTTTAGGAAGAAAAAAAAGGGGGGGGGGGGGGCTACAAATCGGCCCCTGAGTTGCCGTCGAGCAAAGCAATAATCAAGAAAATAACCCCAAAGTAAAAGAAAAAAAAAAACACAAAAAAACGGGAAACGCGTAGGGTTCCAGGACATTTCATCGAATGCCGTTTCATCGAAAAAGTGGTCGTCCCGTACCGAAACATCGAATTGCAACAATTAGCCGGCATTTCTAAACAAAGAATCCTAATAGCGAAAAATAAAACAAATCGGGGCTGGTGGAGGGGGGAGGTGTGGAACCCCGAATCCATCCGCTTGGTTACAACTCCAGGCGTGTCCTCCGTCGTGCCACCTAAACGTCTGTCGTACGAGAGGACAATGAGAAATGACTTCATAGTTTGCAAGAGTCAATAATTTCAAAGAAAGTATAAATTTTCAAATTTTATTGGCAGAAACTTATGACGCATTCAACGAAACGGCGTTCGGTGAAATGTCCGGCCCCAGGTGCGGTTGACCTTCTATAGTAAGTTACAGGTCAAGAAGGTAGCGGTAAATCCCCCTCAAAGGGAATCATATATCCCTCCGCCACCTCCGCATCCAATAGCGTCCCATCGTTTCCGTGACGTCGCCGCCAACGAACGAGGAGGGTCTTGCCTTTCTGTACATATTTGCCTTATCTTTCGACTCTGACTTAGCATTGTGGAAGTCACGAGAGGGAGATTAGAGCTTTCCCCCTCCAATGGAAACAAATACGACTTTCGGGGATTAGGTTCCCCCTCCGATGGATACAAAGGTCGCTTTCTTAAAAAGTGGGATCGGAGGCAATTTGGCATCATTCTGTAGCCAATATCTATCCAATGATATCTTTAGGGTGATCGGCCCTTTATTTATGTTGTCATCATTTCAGGCACTAATCAAATATTTTTTTTTATTATTGTTATCAATAAATTTGACTGTATGAAGCTCACATAACAGCTTGGGACCGACAAGGCAGGACGATACTCCAAAATACGCCATCTGTTGAGTCTGCGGAAACGTGTTTTTATGTTCGTTGTTTGGCAGTGTGAAACACCGGGTCGCGGGGTATGCCAAAAAGGACCTGTGCTCAGATTATAGATCTGACGGCAAATACAAGAAATGTGCAGAAAAAGAGTTGATAGATGGTATTATTCTAAATAATCCCGTACAGGATGCCTTACTCAAAAAAAAAATATATATATAGAGAGAGAGATGCATGCTTTAAACGTAAACACGTTTAACGGAACTCCGTCTGGTTGAGTCGAAAATTTGACAAATACAGATCTCCACCAACCAACTCCTAAACAGTTAGGGGCCCGACTTCTCAATAGGTCGGGCTAAATAGGTCGAAAGGCACTTAACCATCGGCGTATGTCAACGGACTAGGGCACTTGAAAAACAAAACGTGAGTGGAGCAAACGACATACCGTAGATGGAAAAGAAGCTGCTGCTCTCCACGTGCAAATAGCAGTCCCTAATAAATAAAAAAAAAACTAGTTGGTTTTGGAACGCCGGGTTCCTAAATGTTTAGGACTTGGTTGGTTATGGTTCGCATTTCTTTAATATAGATGCGTGCAATGATGTTCCTAATAACACATAAATAGCGCGAAGAACAGACAATTTATTTCTAATTTAAATCACATTTGGACATCGGCTTGCACGAGCTCGAAACTTCGCAGAATACTCCCTCGAGAGGCTAAAGTTATCATCGGTTTTACGTGCACTTATTTTGGGGCCTCATTTTACAACTCTGTTTTTTATCAGTCATGCGCGCTCTAACATTTTATTAGGCTGCCATATGTCGTTGCAAGGCTCCTATATATATACTGCACAACTTTGCAATTTGGACATCCCTTTTGCTATACTTCGTTTCATCTTAAAGGGGCACTGCAAAGGGACGAAGAAAACAAAATACTGCTTCGAACGGCGTGCCTATCAGTGTCAAACACGAGCTGTTTGGTGACGACATTGCTCTAGAGCGTCGGAAAATAACGACATCCTTTCAGGCACGTGACTCTCACTCATTTTTTTTGCTTAGAACACCCGTAAATTGGTGGGGCGTTCACATATTCATAAATGGATGTTAATTTCCAACACTTAGGGAATATCGCGCATGGTTGTTGCACGCTCTTGTCGTTTCGGTTCTCTATTGGTTCAGACCAAGCACATCATCAACAAAAGAAAATGTTCTGAGCATTTTGAACTTCCTTCACCTATTATTTCTAAAATACATCAGGTTTATTATGTATTTTATGTTTAATGTGTTGCTAGAGTCCCATTCACTAGTTCGAGTGAACGCGAGGTAAATTAAAAAATGGCCAGAAACGCTTTGCAGGGCCCCTTTAAGTCCAGACGCTGCCATGCTACAAGCGCGAGCATATGGTCCTAAACAGTGCTTGCACTGCACGAGCCCGCGTGCTTGGCAAGGACGCTGAAAGCCCAGATCTCGCTCTTGTACCTTCTGCTACGCTCACACTTAAAGTGAAACGATGTATTGTGTTGCGAACATCACATTTCACCAGAAAACTGAACTGTTTAACATGGTTTGCACGTGACATCAGTGAGCCATATGCTAATGGTCATCGAGATTTTTTTTTTTTTTTTTGCTTAGAAAATTTAATTTTGTGGTGCAAAATGCACGCTGCAGAAAGTTCGCGCTCAGTGCAACTCATGTATTCAGATACAAAATTTATTCTTGCTTGGTGCAGCGTCGTGAGTAACGGCGCGAACGTCTGGCACCATGAAAACGCGCTTTCTGGAAGTAGCGATTTTGCAAACGAGGTAGTTTTGCGGGATCACGCCGTCTGGTTTATGCCGAAAATGCGGAGCAGAGGAACCTTTACACCACCTGTATGTTTTAAACCCCCCCCCCCCCCCCCCCCCCCCCCCCCCCTCCGCCACCCTTTTTCTTTTTACGAATACTTTTTTGTAATTCTGAAGGACTCCCTCCTCTGTTTGGGGGTGCCAATTCGACAATTATATTCGTGTCATTTATTGACAGTAATTCTCCATTTCTTTTATTTTGCACCCAAATACTCTTTAAACAAAACTGCGAGAATTGGGGCAGCTGGCAACGTTCGGCTGCCCCTCTGAGGCCACTAGAATCTTTTTTTCAAGTATCCCTGTTGTACGCTTGTAGTTCTATTTATCGTCTGATTAATAAGCCATATTTAGTCCTTTCAATGCTTCTATTCTCGGCGACAACCTTCTGAGGCAGTTCAGCAACAACGAGAACATGTTTGGGTGTCTCAATGATGTGAGACTCGTCGCCCGTTGAGGCAGACCAAGTTCTAGGCTGTATAAACATACCCCCACCCCCCCCCCCCCCCCCTCCAATTTTGTTAAAATGGTTTGCTGCAACAATTTTTGTACTTGCAGTAAATACCGCTAAGAGCTAACCCCTGAACGTCGATAACTTCAAAAACACCCATTATATTTACTCTCCGCTCAATGGCGGACGCCAATAAAGTAAAGGAAAAACAGTTGTTCCTCCTCAACTCGCTATTAGAACAAGTGGCGATATGATCTTACGCTAATTGTAGTATACCGTCAGTGTTCATCACAGTCATGTGATGCGGTTGGCAAAGAATAAAGCATGGGTTGATCTTTAGACATTGTTGGAGTTCGGCTATTCTCATCTTTGATTGAACACGAGCCAACACGAATATTTGGCGATGCTGATTGTCAAGAACCCGAGCACTCGACTCGGGCTAAGGACAATCTAGTACGTCACAGTGTCACATGACTCGCGAGGAGAAGTCGTAATGACATGTGACGTCACGCTGTCAACAACGCTAGTACACCTTGTGGTGTTCTCAGTTTAAGTCGAATTGACGCGGTGAGTCACGCAATACGTCACGGGGCCACGTGACGTGACATTATTTAACAGCATGTCTTGATACCATGACGTCACGGGACCACGTGACACATGATTAATCGTAGTGCCAATACAAAAGTGCCACGAAAACCCACCATTTCTTATATATAAAAATTCGGTATATGACAATTTGATCACTACATAGAAATACAGCTGATGATTTTTACTTCTCGAATACTCATTTTGTAATAATAAAACAAAATTACCGTGAACCGTTTTGAACCAGTTACCGTTATATTTTTTTCCGGTTCAGTTCCGGTTCAGTTTCAAGATGGCGCCGAAGATTTCGGTTCGGTTCAGTTCCGGTTCGGCTAAACATAACGGTTCGGTTCCGGTTTTCGGTTCGGTTCGGTTCCGGTTCGACACTCTGACCGTGACAATGAGACAATATATTGGGGCGGAGTGTCGGCAATGACAAAAAAATGGACTTTTGGCACAAGTTCCTCTTTTTTTTTGGTGAAACGTATAGCACGGTGAAGTCTTCGACGCCGTACCTGGCGTAGATTTAACGTCATTGCACTGCGTCGCTTTGCCTATTTCGAAAAAATATTTCATCTCTAGCAGAGACGGTGTGCGCCTCGCACACTGTCTCTGCACGCTTGTGGTAAACAATGCATAAAAGTTAGTCCAGACAGTTGCGCGATTCGTCTAAAACGCATTCATTAAGCAGGTTATTGAAGTAAGTACTGTGCTACTTTGAAAGCACTTAAAGGGCCTCTGACACGCCAAAACAAATATTTTTTTTTTTCACGCTAAACGTTGCAATGGCATATCAGGACATTACAAAAAAATTGTTTCACTATAGAGTTGCGTAGTTTTTTTATAAAAAATAGAAATACGAGGCCCAATTCAAAGTTCCCGCCGTGCACTGTGACGTAACAGTGTACCGCAAGGTGTCGGGGCGGTCAGAAAGGAGGCATCGAGCTACGTCACTAAAAGTGGGTTAACCGGAAGTCGCGTGAGTTTCACTCCTCGTGCTCTCCGCGACCGCGCCTAAGACTGTTTTTTTTTTTTTCGTTTTATTATTCTGCTCTTCGTACGAGCGATCGTAGAAAACGAATTTTCAGTTCCATTAGCTCTTTATCCCTGCACCGTTGGTTAGTTAGCGTGCTGTAAAATTTGAGGACGAAGAGTCAGTGGATCGACGTGATGGAGGTCAATGATGAAAGCGTTGCGAGTACAAGCCAGTGTACGAGTGCATGCCGTCAGTCCGATAATACAGGGCTATACTGGGCGCAAAACAAGCTATCAAGTTTTGAAAAAAAAAAATTTAGAACGCTCGCAGAAATTAGGATTGCTAGCATACGACACGCCCGATCGCATTGCTGAAGGTTGAGACACCGAGGTCGTTGAATCATCGGATACTCTCCAGGCTGTAGATGCCTGCCGTCTAAAGAATACGAACTGGTGAATGTACCAAGTACAAGTAAACGTCGAGCACAAAGTACGTATTTTGTCTAGAGCATGAGTAGAACTTGTTTACTGGGTGCTCATGCGGCCGATGTATGTCTCTCAGAAATGCATGCAGTGTGATCTCTACTTCAGTTGCTGAAATACCGGGACAGTCCCTCACACAGCACCTTCTAGGCATGGTAGTTGATCACGTCAATTCACTGACTCCGCTTCTTCTACCTTTACAGCAACATTAAGCGATGAAAAGCAAATAAAAGAAACCTTGTCTGCTTGGATCACTCGTGGAGGTGTGGAGAATAACAAAAATATTAAAAAAATATTACACGCGCTCGCGGTAAGCACGAGGAGGGATACAACTCACGTGACTTCCGGCGATGCCTCCCTTCTGACCGCCCCGACACCTTGCGGTACACTGTTACGTCACAGTGCACGGCGGGAACTTTGAATTGGGCCTCGTATTTCTATTTTTTATAAAAAAACTACGCAACTCTATAGTGAAACAATTTTTTTGTAATGTCCTGATATGCCATTGCAACGTTTAGCATGAAAAAAAAAAATATTTTTTTTGGCGTGTCAGAGGCCCATTAAAGGGGTCATGAAACGATTTCCCTACTTCTTCCTCCTTAGCTTTAATCCTCAACTCAAATGCGAGTTGTGAAATCACGTCGTCGTGACATTCTTCGGCACCGGTGCGATGACTCCTAGCTTCCACCGTGCTTTTTATACACACTACAGAACTTGTCATTCCCCAGTGACGATAAGTTCCGTCAGGGCACTCATTGGCCACGAACGCGAATCCGAATATTCGTGGACGGATTGATTGTTGACGAGCGCATACGTCCGAGTGACGCAGTTCTCGTGTCTAATGCGTGAGCTGGGCTCGGCTGACGTCAGTTTGGCACCGCTGACGCGCTTTGGGAACCGCGGATGTATCATAGTGAAAAGGCGGAGAGCTTTCGAAGGAAAGAAGGTACAAAATAGTCCGCTATACTTTCAAATGTTCGTACCGAAAAGCTGGCTTTTGACTTTCTACCCTCTTTCTTTTGGCCAACTAAGCGATATGCGATTAGTAAAGTCCCAATTTAAAATAATTGATCCCAGCCCAAAATTCGTTTCATGGCCCCTTTAAGGCCGGTTCAGACACTTGCGTTTGACTGCGTTTAACTGCGTTGCGTCGAGAACCGAAAGCGAGTCACCGGTCCATCTGTGCTTCGTATAAAGCGTGGAATCCAGTTCAAGGAATCATCTTGGCACGCGATAGAAGCAGCAGGGAGGTCCTGGTTTCTCCCAGCCGCAACGCAGTCAAACGCAGTCAAACGCAACTGTCTGAACCAGGCTTTACCATGAAATCCGCAGAGAAAGCACACTTTGTAAACGGCGACCAGCGAGCGCAACGTAATCTCGCCAAATTGCGCGGGATTTGAAGCTCGTCTCGAATACCTGCGCAAGCACCACGACAACGTTCCTGGCCCGGGAGAGAGTTTCCCGTGATCTTCCGCTCCTACCCGCTCTCCAAAACCACGGGCTGCGCACACGCAGGCGCGGAGCTTGTCCGTGTAGCCTGGAACTGTGGCCACTTGCGCACAAAAATGTAGTGCGCACTAAAATTCTACGCACATATCAACAAAGCTAATAGGACAAATCCCCCGTACTCAGTGTAGTCACTAGAGCTGTATCGGAATCCGCAATTTAAAACGAAATGCGGCTGCTGAAGAGCCTAAACTTGACACGCCTAGCGGATATCACCGGCACTGCTTGAACCTATTAAGCCGGGGTCACAATACTTATACAAAGTGTCCTCTCCCCCAAGAAAAAAAAAAAAGATTAGATTTTTTTTATTGCAAAAATAAATTACACATCGCCGAACGCTCATTAGGGAGATTTCGTAGATCGTTTTCCCTACTCCGCTACGCTTTCTGCAACGAAGACGCCGCTGGTGCGAATGTGCGGCGCTGGCGTAGACTGCAGAGTTCCTGGTCTCGTAGCGTGTTGCGTAGAGCGTTGCGAGACGGAAGAAACGGTCTATGAAAACTCCCTTTTTTCCGCACAAGTGTAGTGCTATAGATGTCCGAAGCAGATGCCAAAGTTTCAGCACAAATCTTATTCAAAAGTTATATGCGATTTTTTTTTTTTTTTTTTTAATTTCAATGGGGAAATGGCGGCCGACGGAGCCTGGAACACTTGGAGCTTTCTGGCACTAGAAACCGAAAACGGTCAACATTGCGTCCCATTTTCCTTATGAAATTCGCAGAACATCCCTTAACTTTTGAGTAAGATATCGGTTTGTGCTCAAACTTTGGTATCTGGTTCCGTTCGGCCCAAAGGTATTTAGCGCTACCTTTGGAAGGATAATATTCGTAAGGGGATGGGTAGTTTATTTTTGCTGCTAAATAAACTCTGTGGATTGATTTTTGTTGCTGCTGTTTTGGAGGGGGGGGGGGGGGGGGCGACAGCTTGTACAACATACAAAAGGCAGTCTGCAAACAGATTCGAAAGCGTCACCACGAGATCCGTGCTCCGAATGCCGCACGGCAACGAGTTGAAGGAGATACGCGGCATTTGAACCACGAATATCGCGGTGACGGACGTCTGCCAGACTGTATTTTACATCATGTATAAGCACTGTGACCCCGGCTTTACAGTAAGCACGCCAACGACGACTTGCGAGCGACTCTGGTCCAGTTAACGCTCCGTGTAATTCCACAGTTTTCTGCATTTTTTTTTTGTCTGTGTAGTATTTTATCGATTGTCTGACAGCCGCTCCTTTAGCGGGATATCCTTTAGCGGAAAGGATATTGAAAAGGAGCTTCAGGGTGTCGCCTGGCAGCGGTATAAGGCTGATTGATTGATATATTTGCGTTAATTGTGCTGCGGTGCGTTGCGTTGCACGAGGATACGTCGCGCGGCGCTCGGCTGCCAGTGCAACTCGTGGTACCATCACGTCATGTCCGGCTGTAAGCGGTTGTAACGCAGTCAGCGGTATCTAAAAGGCAAGTGTTTGAACCATCCCTTTGTTCAAGGAAAGACACGCAAAGGTATCTGCAGTTTAGTATTTTTTTCTCCGCCTTTCCGAAACTCCAGTTCCTTCCGTGATCAGTTTGTTTAGTCACTAATTACTAATCCCTTATTGTCCTTATATACTTTTGGTCGCTTAGTTTTGTCAGCACAAAAATACAGACGTCTCTTGATTTGTGCATTAGGATTTTCTAGAATAAACGCATTTCAAGTGATATTTAAAAAATATCAATATGCAATAATGTTTCCTGGTTTACACTGTACCACAAACAAAACTCATGAGAACATGCCGTACTAAATTAACAACAAAAACCAAAACATATATCAACATTTTATTGTTATTGATGCTGAGGCAACGTTGTAAAACAACTCCGGTTTTGAACGTGACCGTTTTTGCCCAAAATAGAAGTGTAGCAGAGAAAATAACTGGGCCTAGAAGTGGGCTATGGAGAAAATTCTCGAATCATTCTAACGGCAAAATGCTTCGCTTGCCCACATGAGATACTACCTCTGTCGTTGAAGTGCTTCGTATAATGTTCACCTTTCTCTTTGACGCCAAAGCTTACACTGAGAATCGACATAAAAGGAGGACAAATGAAGTCACATTCCTAGGCCCAGCAAGCAAATTGACGATAAACCCCTTATTCGATGCTTTCATTCCTGAAGGAGGACATTCGTATTCTCACAGGTGGCACAGGTGCCGCGCAACCGCCGAGGCTGTATTTGAATCGTACCTGGTCGTATCGCACGTACACCACGTCAGATGTCTTCAACTTCCGATAGACTTTTCGGTGTTGAATGCACACCAATGTTATAAAAATAGACCAAGAGAGCACGTGTACACGGGCCGTTAGTGACGAAATATAGATATCAATATATCCATTTCCGTCTAGCCTCCCTCTCGCAACCCCACCTTAAACATTTTGCTCCAGCCCTGCATACATGGACAGTTTCTAGGCTATGGTTCAACCTGCACGAAGAGGTGCAGCGTATCATTCTGAACAAACCCGCCACTGACAAGGTTCTCTGCTGTGGACAGCGACGGAGCGCCGAAGCCCAAGTTTTTAGATCCCCTCGGTCTTTGGAAAACCGAGTATTCTGGATAGACACGTGCGTCTATCCTGCCCGATATGGTTTTGAGTTTGTCCTTCGGATGAACAATTCCGAACACACAGGTATTGCGAAAAGGCCAATCGAGTTGAGAGTCATTCTCGCCGGGATGAATCCTCAACAGACAGTCAAGGCGCAGCACTTTCGCCTCTTTTCTAAGCTGAATGTGCTGGGAAACTTTGTATCCGTATATGTACCGGGTGGTGCCTTCGACGTAAAGACCGCCCTTGGTACGCGCCTCCCTCATAATGCCCGCCCAATCTTCCACGTACCAGTGAAGCGTTTTGGGGCCACAAAACCCGAGCACGTTCTGAGACACCAGTCCTGTTGAAGCGAGCACCTTGTCAGACAGCTCAGCCACCTCCATGCTCACGTGCTGTGTGATCTCGACACGGGAATCCGCCACGGTGTCCCGCATCGTTGCAATCACTTGTTGAAGCATCTCTCGCTCTTCGGCGAAACTTGAATTGCAGAGCTCGGTGAGGGTGTTGCACTTGGCAGTAAATCCTGAGGCTTGAGTTTCCAACTGCAGCTTGAACCTTACACCTTCCGCTCGGACATCCTGGCAACACTGGTTGAGGCTCGTTTGCATTGCCATGAGGTCGTCGGAGATCTTGGCAAGGGCTTCCTTCACTTCCAGGCGTGCCCTTTCGATGCCATCGTGTTGACCGGTGGCAGGTTCACCGGGGGGAAGAGGCTGGTTCCGTGGAGTTGCACTGCAGCTCGTCCTGCAGTGCACGACAATGTTGCTCCGAAGCACGGACGTCCGGCACCGGGGGCAGGAGACAGCATGGAACTCGCAGTCCTTGTAGTGGTTGAGGAGGTTTGCCGCAGGCCCCACGAAGTCGCAGCCGTGGAGGACATTCCAGCACGCCACCTTGGAGACAAGAAGCCGGGATGTGTAGTATCTGAATTGCAAGTATATACGGCGTGCAAGTTCGTCTGCTCTTTGCGCACTTCGTGCGTTTGTTTACCCCCCAAACGCGCACTCGAGCTTTTGTTTCCCCTCGATTTCAACCAATGAAAACGCGCGCTTGGCTGCCCCGCCATTGCGCGTTCCCTACGCGTTGTCTATGTTGTCATTTGATCGACATGATATATCTTGCCTTCATATGCGCGAAAGACGCACTTTGGAACACTTGCTCGCGGTATAGAAATCGTGTAAAGAGCACTATTTTCAGAATTCATTAATGTCAGTGTTGAATACCTTGATTCTAAAAATAAAGTGAATGTTAAAGGTTTGTGTACCTCTCACAAATGCCGTCTTCAATTTTCGACAGTTCCGGAATATTTTCACAATTCACACGATGAAGTGAAAAAATTATTGTTTTATAAAAACAACCTATCTACCATTCTGTAACCAAGCCGGAGCTGCATTTCAAAGTTTTATTAGCCAATGTTTCAATCAAAACGACCAGATCAGAAACTTTTGATTACCAATCAAACTTTTTGCGTCGCGATAGGGCTGTCCCCATATTGCGACGTACGGGTTCGTCACCGCTATGCTCTTCGCTTAAAAGCGGCTCTACTTTTGGAGAAACTGTTACGTCTTCTAGCAGAGAAGCAGGGAGCACATTGTTCGCAATGTTAAAACAGTCGGCCTGTCCAAACAAGTTCTGGGCACTGCACGCTCTGCCAGAATTGAAAGTGGTTGTTGCTTTCTTTTTCTCTGCGCAAGAGATGACTGACCAGAGCGTTACAGCCAAGTTGCTTAAGTTGACTTCGAAGCGTGCAGCCCTAGTATTCACGCCACTCTTTGGTGTTTAAGTATTTGACGTGCATTCGATGCTGGTGCCGAAGCCAATTTCATCCTCGGATAATCGATTATGTTCTTCCCTTGCATGTGCATTAAAGCTGAACAATGGTACGAGCTGCCTCTCAAGAAGATGATGCACGAAGCCTAAGACAGTCGACAATTCGGCTCGAAATGTGCTGGCGTCACTCCTTCAAAAAACAAAATTGGTGTAAAGAAAAAAAATTAGAACAAAAAATCTCGCTTTTATGGGTTATGGAGATAACGCTATTAATGCAAAGGTCCAAGGAAGCTGGACAAGAATGACAATAATATTCCCTAAAGAGGGGAACAAGTGGAACAAAGTACAACCACAAATCTCCAAACACAGCTAGGTGACTGGTGCGCGAGCTAAAAAATCCGCCTGGTCCTGTTATCAAACCAGGGACCTCTCCATTTCCAGTGGAGCGCTCTACCAAATGACTTAACCAGGAGTTGGATGTCAGTAGAGCAAACGGGTTTTATCAGCTGCCACCCGTTTGCTCTACTGACGTCTAAAGGCTCGTACACACACTTGCAACCGAGTACGACCGAGAGAGACAAGACCCGTTGAAACCTCTTGAAATTTCTTAGGACGAAAGAACACACTGGCACGCTGGCGCCATCAATGCGGTGACCCTGGAACTGCATTTCTCAAGAGCGAAGGTTTTGCGGGATTTCCGAGGTCAAATGTGCGTAATACCTATGAGAAAGGCTCGTTTATAATGTTGACAAACGTTTTTCGAGCCAAGAAAGAAAGCATAATGCGCGAGAGAAATAGAAAATATTCCGGACCGCCAAGTTTACACTGCTACCCAATAGATGGCGCCAGTGCGTCCTCTCGTCGTCGAGATATTATGAGGTTCCAAGGCACTCGGTTCTAAGAGGTCGCAAGTGTGTGAACGGGCCTTAACTGGTGTGAATTTGGCATTACTCAGCTCGAGCTCGTACCCGTAGCTAATACTTAGACGCCGTTGTACCGCACTAGTCACGCACTGAGTGCGCCAGCACATCAAGCGCTGGCCAACTCTGTACAACGAAGGATGTATTCACCCTGAGACAGACATTTAGGCACCATATAATAAAACCGAGCCCTCGAAACATGTCCAAATTAGGAGTCTATTCAGAACGCCTCAAGACGCTGATCGTGCCTCAAATTTCTGTGATGTGGTTGGATTTAGCGGTTCTTGATGATTCCTTGCAAGTTTATACTCGAAAATACACCTCAAAGTTTAGTAATTAAAAGTTATTTACGGTAAAGTAATCAATAACGTAGCTGTTCCGAACGCGAAGGATTTTTCTACCTCGGCACTTTAGCAGAGGCGAATACATCAGCCGTTTTTTTTCTGTGATACGTATTTTTCAAGAAACAATTTGACCCGCGCTTCGAAAAACACCCTGTTTATTTTTCTCAAAATATTTTGAATCCTGACGTCATTTTCTCGCAAGATTTGAAATGAAATTTTTTATACGCCGATAACGCTGTGCCGGGGCGAAGGGAGCGAGCGGAACTGTGGGCTAGTGTCTCCAGCTCACGGTGTTGGACGACCCCCAACTAACCTACATTCCCACCACTTCAAAGTGGATATGTTTCTCACCCACCTTGCGTTTTGAAAGGTACTCCAACGACGAGTCAAGCTCCTCCACGTCATCCTCACTGAAGGCTTCGTCGTCCAGCGGGCACGTGCTGTGTTCATCGGCGCACCGCGTGTAACACCTCGCACACAGCGTGTGGGCACAAGGCAGACCGACGGCCCTCGTGCACAGGAGACCGCACAAAGCACACGCTCTCCGACCGACCACACGTTCCGTGAACAGAATGGGCCTCCAGTCCAACGCGTCTGAAAAACCCGAGGGCACAATCATCGTGGATCTACGTCCGCCCGTCGAGTCACCGGCCTCCGCCATTCCCGTCCTTAGGATCTAGTGCACTGCCAGGCACTGCGCCGCCCGTGAAGCGCGATACCCGTCCGCGGAAGCAGACTTTCACCGCAGACAGACGCTGATACCAGTCTCAAGGCCACGAGCCTATACGCCCCTAGCGGACGCCACCGGCGCCGCGCATGCGCGATGGGGGTGTGGGCAACAAGCTCGCCGTCGCCCATAAACACACCATTGAAATGCAATGTTGTCGGCGTCAGTGTGAGTTCCCCTGCCCTTTTTCGCGTTCAAATTGTTGGTTCTACGTCTTCCTGGTGATGTCTGACTATCTTGAGCGGCGTCAGCGAAATTACCGAGGCTCGTTACACCGCAAAGCTTTGCGTGAAAAATGTGACATGTGGCGATTCATTCCGCGTGGACGCCGCAGAATGTACGCTAAAGCCTGATTCGCATGATGAGATTTCGCTCGGAATTTTCAGTCGCGACGCTGCTCGGGCTGCAAAAGCGTGAACCGTAGCTGAGATGGTCGACGTCGATACTGACAATCGCAAGCTGAATCGGACCAACTGAATTAGGCATAACAAGTCGGTGATGGTCACTGGGAACAATGATCAACATCTCCTTGTATCTACTGTTTACATCGAGCCTGCTTTCCAACCTTCAAATTTAAGTCTTTTGAGGCCTGCACTTCTTATCGCAAGTACCGGGCCAACATTTGGTCTACGGACCGGCGTCGTCAAAGAGAGCAGACGACAAGCAGAAACGTTTGAAAGAGCAGACGACAGTTCGGACAATCAGGCGCTTCAAGCTTTGCCTTCGCTCGCAAATAAGGGGGAAACGAAGTATAACAGCAGGTTTTGGCCTACCAGAAAGGGAGGAAGGTATGACGTCACGTGCAACCCATTTGATACGCTCGGAATGCGTGTAGGTGCGCGCAAAGGCCGAGGAGCGAAAGGGCGCGCGCTTCGATTAAATACGTCACAGCTCCCAGAATAGATAAAGCAAACAAGGCCAGCATCAGTATCACCCAGATAACGCAGCTCTGTCTGCGCCCAAGCCCGTATGGTTTCAATACCGTTTGGATGGGTCGAGCATCAGCCGCCGTACCTCGTTTGCAAGTCTGAAACGCGTTTATAAACTTTAAATATATGATAATGTATGTATTATATTTGTGCTTCAGAGGCAGCCATAACCGATACCGGTCCACTTAGATCAGGTATCTGCAAACTTTTTGGCTCAGGGGCCGGATTTGGAATATGTCGCAGTCGCGAGGGCCGGAAAATAAATAAGTAAGTAAAAATAAAAATAAACGAAATAAATAAATGAATAATAAATAATAGACGAGGGATTGAGTACAAAAAATCAAGTTAGAGTTTAAAAATTGTTAAGTGGTTTAATAAATACATTTTATTATAAAATTCAATTGTGATTAAAAAACACTCACCGGGGATAAATTAAGGTGCAGAGGAAGTTTAGCTTATTCACACAGGACGGAAGACTAATGAGACTAATAGATTAGGCCCCTTCCCCAATTCAGTGAAATCTAGTGACTGAAATATCAATTTAAATATGTGTATGCTAATGGCGGTTAGAATATAGTACTTAATCGGAGACGGCCGGCATACGAAAGTTACGGTGTTGATTAGGGCTGGGCAATTGACCGATTAACTTTCCGATTAATCTATTAAGGATTTAATCGCGATCAAGTTTTTTAACCGGTTACTTTTCTTGGCGTTTCCGGGGAGAGGAGGAAATACCACGCACCTAGGCTAGGTGGCGCAAGCTACCGCCCGCTATAAAGGGCATAGCCAGTAACATCCATCCATCCATCCAGCTTTATTCAGCGCTCAAGATAGGAGAGGGAACGCGAACGCGTGCCTGTACCATCCACTGCATTGCCAAGGAAAGTTGTTACCGTTTGTTTTTATAGGGGTGACTCATGCCCCCCCCCCCCCCTAACCCAAGAAAATATAAAAAAGTAGGGGTTTGCGAATATTGAAATTTTTGAATACCAAGGTTGGGCAGAAATACTCAAAAATGTATTTGGAAATACAAATACTGGGATACAATAAAATAGTAGCTAAAATACTGATACTGAAATATATCTGTAAAAATCTATCGCGATACGTATCGGAAATACATTTTAAATAGAGGCAAAAAGTATTTGGAAATACAAATACAGGAATACATTTTAGGGAGGGCAGGAATACAAATACAGAAATACTGATACTGCAATACATTTTTCCAATTTGTTTGAGACGCCAACTGAAATGAAGCTTCAAGTTTTAAGTGGAAGTTTTTGATCACGAAATTTATTTTCCGTAGGCTTGGCACTTTGCGTTGAAGGTATACGCCTCGCAAGTGGGCTCATTTTCGTCTTCTGCGCATGAGAAAGGAGGTAGCGGTGACGTCAGAACGCCGAGCCCTGATTGGCTGATCGCGACCCCAATCTGAGCGTCGTCTGCTTCTTTGCAGCGTCGTCTGCTCGCAACGTCGTCTGCGTCTGTCTTGCCTTTCCTGCGACTTTCGGAAGTGCAGGTCTTTACTAGCGAGCTCGACTTCGCCTTTCAGAGAGGGCAGACGAAATAACTCGAGCGGTACGTTGTTTTTGTCTAACAACTAGCAGACGCGCATCACAGAGGGAAGTCAAAGGACTCACTGGCGAGGTGTTCCGAGGCGCCGAGGTTTGTTTGCTAAGAACCGAGAGAGAGCGTGTTAGCGTCCGCAAGTTCCCTCCCAAATACTTTTTTCCTCCTTTCGTGTGCGGCGAGACTCTTCAATGGGCTCAAAAAAACGTTCCATCAAAAACTCACCGCGGTCCCTTCCCTGACATCCTGTCTGTCTGACAAGGGATGCGAAAAGACTTCGACCTCTATGATAAATTCTGTCACCCTAAATCCCATCAAAACGTCACCACGCCCCTGTCAACATTAATCACATGACGTCACGGTGAAATTAACTGGTATTCTTTATCTGTACGTGTGGCCCTGAGCATGAAACTTTACCACGCTGCTGCATGAAAGGAGAATACCTACTTTCGTTGTAGGTTACCTCGTTGAAGATCGTGCAGGCAGTGTCATTTGGAATGTTTTGAGAATAGTGGACCACCTGAAGCATCCTGGAACACATGTCTTATCTTCTATTACGGTTGAAAAAACGATACGGTGGCATCCCATTTCTGAAGGTCCTTCCTGCTAACCCTCCGCCACCGACGCATAGATTGCAGTCCCCAAGTTTCGCCTGTCATCATACAAACAGAGACCTCGTGGATTGCGACCTGATATTGCCGGCACAGGTGGAAGCTCTCCGAGAAACAGCGCATTCAAGGCGAGTCCCAGGTGTATGAAGTTTGGACCGGCACAGCGAGGCCACGTCTGGCCTCCTTCCTGGGTGTCGAATTACAATAGCAGCGGCTCACGTTCATGTCGCTTGATGACGTACCCTTGAGCCGTGCAATGTTATGGGTGCAGCCGCAGACGCATTCGAATAAGTGTTGAACTTCACAGCGTGAGTCATCCTACTATTTAAAGTGAACCACCTCCAGGCTTGCGCTGCAACGGACTGTGACTCAGCTTTGCCGGCTGGGCCTACTGTGTACGTTAAGGCGAGAGAGACGGTTAGCAGCTGGCATTGGATGCCAGCAAACAATGACTCAAGAAATCCCTACCCAAGGACTTGCGGCAGAAGATGCTCCGACTCCACTCCTGGCATGCCTCCTGGTTCGAGTCCCCGACTACGCAACACTTCTCAGAGGAGAGAAGTGGGCGCATTGAAAAATAGTTTGCAGAATCGGAAGGAACCTTGGTCAGCATAGTAGCAATGCCCCATCTAGAGTGCCTCAATGTTCTTCTGTTTAGGGTGATGCCATCGTTTGTAGTACCGGATGCCGACAGCACGCGCTCACAGGGAAAATACAAAGAAATCGCAGGAAACAAAATGTCGCCCTAGCACAGTCAGCGCCACGAGCGCGTGCAGGGACACGCTCTTTCACGCGCTCCAGAACAAAAAATAAAAATAACCCTTTCGAAACAAAATGGCCAGATGTCATCACCCCAAGCAAAGCGCACATGAAAGCACCCTAGCCCCATCATCTCCTTGATCCTGGTGCAGTCAGAAGTACAAAAAGAAATGCGTTCGGATTTGTATTTTGTTTCGGAGGGGGGGGGGGGGGGAGTATTTCTCAAGAAATGTAACGAAATACATTTCATCCTGATTGTATCGCGACGCAAAGAAACATTTCAAATGTATTTCGATACAGGAATAAAGATACTGACGAAAAAAATGAATCGCGATACAGAAATACAGATACGAAATGTACTTCTGAAATACTATCGCGATACATTTGTATCGCGATACTGCCCAACCCTGTTGAATACGAATCGAATACGAATAAGACAAAAAACGGGCTTCGAATATCGAATATGTGTCTTGTAATAAAAAATTTCAAAACAAGAGGTAACAGCAGGTTTTATTGCCTTTTTAAAATTAATCAATGCAACTGCATTTTACTGGGCTGCAGCAGGCTAAAGATGCTTCTAGTACTGTACTCATTACAAATTATCGTGCAAGAAAATTAACTGTTCAACGTGTTCAGAAAGTAAGCGCTCCCTACGCACCGTGACAACAGTTTCGTCAGTAGAAAGACCCTTTAATCGGGAAACCTGCAGAATTTCACTAAAGTTTGAAGAAGTTTGACTTATGGACAGTGTTACCCGGCTGCTACACAAATATTTCGAATTTTGGGAAACAAATAATTTAGAAAGTAGTTTATTTTATATTTTATAAAATGGTTACCAATGTTTACACCATATAAAAGCGAAAATTTGCGCTTTTAACGCTTTCATTACGTATTAATGTAAAGTGATGCCAACAAACCCAACAAAAATTGCACTTTTCCTCCGCCAAGTGAGTCAACTAGATCTTTTTTTTTAATTTTCGCGCATGCGCACAAAAGTAGAACTTCAGTCGAACCTTTGTCGAACATCACGTTGAAAGTTCGAAAAAGTCGAACTTAGTTTAACTCGAACTTGGGCAGGTTCGCGACATCCCTAGCTTTGACTGCGCGGCAGTGGCAGGAGTTGTTGTCGATGGCGATGCAATGTTCTGTTCGCACCTAACTTTTTTCTTTTTTTAACTTTCAAACATTTATTTTATATAACACTCGAGATCTATCTTATATTTATATTTCACTCTCGAGGTTTATTTTATTGTATCAATTTATAGAACGCGCAATTACATCACATGTTGCTATAAAAGCGCCACACAACAAAGGCTTGGTGAGAAAGAAACCGAAACTGATCATGTCTTGCTGCCATCGGACAGATATATAGAAACGAAGCAGACCGATAGCGCACGCATCATACGCCTTTCTCAGTGAATAAACATATTCATTGGGGAATACGTGGCAAGCAGATTATTCGTTACTTGCTCGAATATTCGTAGTTTGTGCGAATATTCGCCGTTTTTAACGAATATTCGGCTTTGGCCGAATATTCGGGAACTTCCGAATATGCAATTTTCGAATCGAATACGTTTCGAATAAAGAAAATATTCGATTCGTATTTGAAATTTCGAATATTCGCACACCCCTATAAAAAAGGCACGAACAAAGAAAGAAGGAAGCAGGCCAGGGAACAACTAAATACTAAAAGAGGACGAGAGAGAAAAGGGGAAAGAGCTACCGGCGCTTTCCCCCTCGCGGCGCTGTGTCGGTAGAAAGAGTGGAAGTTTTGGATGAGAGGCTTGGCCGGTGTGGGGTGTCTGCAGTGCCCCGAACTTCGTTCGCGCTTTCTTCTCTGTTTAAAACTCGCAAACTTTATTAGAGCCACGGGCTTCGATGGCGACAGTCACCCGTTCATCGGGACACCAATGCTCGATGATAGGGTGCACGAATAACGACAAAAAGCGTCGAATACTGTCCGAGGACCTATGTAGCTTGCATGGAATCTGGCAAGGCGAGTGAGACTGCTATGTTTTTAAGCTCTATCGCTTTCCGCATGACTGAAACTGATGAACCATTTATCAATTTTTGCTTGCAATGGGCCTATTTCAACCATGTTGAATAAACCTGAGACTGGGGCAGAAATGAACATATAAGTCGAAGGAACAGAAAAGGACAGGACGACGTCTCAAACTCAGCTACCAGGTTTATTTATTCCGCCTATATTGCAGCCGCAAAAAACATCGCGGCTGCAATGTTTTTAAGCTCCATCGCTTTCCACATGACCCCGGTCTCCGGCGGCAGTGGATTGCGTCCGTAAACTGAAAAGACGTTTCCTCAACGCCATCCTCTCGACTGTGCTCGGAACATTTTGTGAATGGAGCGCGCACTGAACGCTGTACCGTCGATGAACATGGGGTGCGTTCGCAGGGTGCGTGCGAGTTTTCTCGTGATAATTGCTGTTTCAGCTTGTAAAAGTTTGTAACTGAATTCATCTTAATATGAATATTTTGCAGTTGTGACATTGACTCGATTTTATTATCTACAACACTTAGTTCATGGCTCATTTCCGCCGCCGGGTGTGGCTGGAAGTTGTTAAAAAGTTAGTTCTATCGGTTTTTCTGAATTGCGATCACCTGCGCGATACCAGAGAGCCGGCAAACGCGCTCTTTGGAGTGCCGCTGGTGGATTGTTTCCGTTGATTGGGCGCTTTGAAGCACTGGATATTCGCAACAGGGTACGTCTCGTGTGTTTTGTTCTGCGTTTTTGAGCCCAGTGTGCACGTTTCTTTCATGGCATCCGCCAGGGCGGCGACGGGGGGAACAGCGGCAGCAAACGCGCCAGCGATAGAAATTGGAGGTGAGTTCTCAAAATATTGCATCAAATAGTAAAATGATTCGTGGCTGCTTCGAGGCTTTCTACGGTCCGATACAAGTGCATTTAGAACGTTTTCGTCGTTCATCCACAAGATAATATAAGAACGCGGACACGCAAGATAAAAGCAGTGCAGCAAAACGATCGGTGGCGGCTCCAGGTGTTTACAAAAGTTAATTGAGCTTCCCATGTCGTGTATCGGTTGTTGATTACTAACAACGGCTACGTTGAAATAGCTATAATATAGTAAGGGTGCAGGCGAGCTGGTGAATGTGAACCATGTTAAATAAACCCGAGACTGGGACACAAATGAACATATAAGTCGAAAGAACAGAAAAAGGCAGGACGACGTCTCAAACTCAGCTACCAGGTTTATTTATTCAGCCTCCGTATATAGCCCACAATCAGCCACCACAAACACAAAAGGGCAACCTCTAACCAGTTTAAACACCATACCTATATTGCAGCCGCAAAAACATCGCGGCTGCAATGTTTTTAAGCTCCATCGCTTTCCACATGACCCCGGTCTCCGGCGGCAGTGGATTGCGTCCGTAAACCGAAAAGACGTCTCCTCAACGCCATCCTCTCGACTGTGCTCGGAACATTTTGTGAATGGAGCGCGCACTGAACGCTGTAGTTACTCTCTCCGTGCCCGCTGGGTTGCCCGATCCACAAGAGATGTGGAAACCGCAAAAAAGGTACTCGCTAAACAAGGATAGCAGGACCCCTTTAAGCGTCTACCTCTTTCTGCGGTTTCCACGTCTCTTCCGGTTCGGGCAACTCAGCGCGCACGAAGAGAGTAACTAAACATTAGTGCGTCATATTCTAACCGGACGACGCGAAAACCTCCTCCTCCTATGGGGGCTCCTCGTGGTGCTGAACGCGTGCGGCATGTGACGAAATCGTGACGTTGTTGGTCCTGGCCAGCCGAGGAGAGAGAGCTGCCCCGTTCCCGCGGGCAGCTCTCTCTTCCGGCATCACCTCCTTTCCCCATCTTCCCTCCTCTCCCCACGTTCCCCAGTCATAGTTCTCGTGGAGGCGCGGCGAAGGCAAAGAGCGTCGCGCTCCCTATGTTCTTACGAGGGTCCGGTCGCCGGTTCGCGAGTACTCAAACATGGCCGCCTTGAAGCGCAAGTTGGTCTGAATGGCCCTGCTGATCGACGAAACTCTCGACTTTGACCACGCACCCACAAAACAGCCGAAACCCTGGGCTAGAGAATGGATTTTACAAAAGGAAAGGTCATTCAAAACACTTTAGTGCCTGACCTTCGCCTCACCGATCCGAAGGCGTACCGTGAGCTGTTGCAGATGGACGAGAGCACGTTTGAGGAGCTCCTAGGTCACGTAAGGCCTTTAATTGAAAAAGAAGATGCCAAAATGAGGAAGGCAATCAAGCACCAAACCCGACTGGAACTTACCTTGAGGTTCCTAGCCAAAGGTGGGTTCAGCTTTCTTCATTGCGACAAAAACGCGAAACGTGCATATTCGCGTCGCATTTGTAGAAGATATTCCTCTTGACCGGTGCCGGGCGGTGCTTCATGAACTACCAATTAAATTGACGGAGGATATCAGTACCCAGCTGAAGCGCGCGCCCGTCGTTTGAAACAAAGCCTTAATCGAACAGTAGCGGAGCCAGAGAAAGGATTTCAATCCACCTCTTTCGAAATCATGGTTCCAGAGTTTCTGGTATGAAAACACATGTTCGCGTTTCATGGATTCACGAGCGGCCATGGCATGCTTTCAAGCGAGATCTCGTGAGAGCGCTCGTGATGTGCACGCGCGTTCTCTGCCAAACAATCTTGAACCGGTGATTTCTTAAAGAGGTGGATTGAGCCCCTTACATGGTGAAGGAAAATCGAGATTTCAAGCCTCAGAGCTGAGTGGTGCAGCGCGTGAGATGTGTTTTCGTTACGCGGACGCGCTTGCCTCGGGCCGGTATACACTGCTCAGACGAACGCGCTTGCGCCTACTAGCTGAATCGAAATTGCAGGGAAATAAAATTATGATTATAATGCAATTAAATGCAAAGGTGCAAGCGAACTGGACAAGAATGACGAAAACGGTCCCTGGAGAAGATTTTCGTCGAAATAAAATGTCCAGGCTACGCGTAGGAAACTTTGGGCCTGGCATATCGAAATTAATATAGCTAGTTTTATCGATGCTAAAAGGTTGACCCTAATCATCATTGTTGGCTACATATAATTTGTTTTGTAAGTTTTGAATATTAATTGATTACTTTACATCTGGAATTTGACTAGAGTAGCTGGATGACGAAACTTGACCCCCCTGATGTTTCAAGTACAAATATAAGCACACTTCCTTTCCAGGAGAGAGTCAGAAGAGCCTGGCTTACCAGTTCAGACTGGGCCAAGGCACGTGCACGCGGCACTGTGGGAGACGTGTGCAGCCATTTGCACCGCCCTGGGCAACCTTGTGCACACACCTGCCATCGAGAATGAGTGGTTGTCCAAGGCCGAAGACTTTAAGATGCTCTGGCAGTTCCCCAACTGCGTCGCCTCAATTGATGGCAAGCATGTCCAGATTGTAAAGCCTGCGAAGTCTGGTATCCTTTACTACAATTACAAGAAGACATTTAGCCTTGTGCTCTTCGCACTCACGGATGCAAGGTACAACTTTATTTATGATGACGCTAGTTACTACGGCTCTGCAAGCGATGGTGGAGTCTGGGCTAGGACTCCCCTGGGGAAACAGATGGCTAGCGGCAATGCACACCTAACAAGATCAATGGCTTTGCCAAACTCGCCGCTTCAGCTGCCGCCCGTGATTGTGGGGGACGACGCCTTTCCGCTGGCCGAGCACCTTCTGAAGACGCACTCCAAAAGCAACCTAACGGACGAAGAGGCAACCTTCAATGAACGTCTCTCAAGATTTCGGAGGGTGGTGGAGAACAGCTTCGGCCAGCTGGACAACAGGTTTCGTGTATATCACACTAAACATCTATGCTGAGCCCGACCATGTGAGGGACCTGATCTAGGCGACACGCATACTACACAACCTCCTCAAGTGTGGTTCAAGCCCCGCCGCAGAACACTTCTAACAAACCGAAGATGACAAGCAAGTTGCTGCCTCTAGGGTCATGTGGTATCCGGTATGGTGCTACTGCAGCGTTCATTCGAAATGTGTTGACAGATTATTTTTCTACCGTAGGAGCTTTGCCATAGAACTCTGCAAGGTGGGGCCCAAAAGCAGGGACTAAAACAGAGAAAATAAGCTTGGTTTCTGTCATGGTTACGCAATACTAGGAAATAGATTTGATTTAGGTGTCTCGGATATCGGGTTATACTAGTATGGGCTACGGGTTTAGCGCTAACCTGAGACCGACTTATTTAGGTCTGATTAGAATATTCCTCTTCAATCGAGAGAAACGGTTTATTTCAATTCGAGTGGAACATTTCCATGAAACCCATTCACGTCAGTCTCGGGGGAATCCTAAAGAGCAACCCAAACTAGGATAACCCAATCTCCAAAATATCAAAACCAAATCTATTTCTTAGTATTGGGGAAACCACAACATAAACCAAACTTATTTTCTCGATTTTGTCCCTGCCCAAAATTAAATTTGGTCAGGGTGCTTATTACATTTTAAACGGGGCATTAAGCTAATTTAGCGTTGACTTTCTCAGGAAAAGATAGTAGTAGTAGCCAATGATTTCGGCAGGTAGTCATTGTTTTAGTAATATGACCATTGCGCTTACTGACCCTTTTAGGGCGCTCCTCGACACAAGTTATTTTTTGTTGCTTTCAGTGGCTAGCGTATTTTCCTTGCATTTTTGATTATTTGTTAATATTTTTCTTGAATGCAAAGTGCTCCAGGATTGTAATGTCTGGGAGGACTTGACAGGATGCTACAACACAATTCTGCAATATAATAAAAACATCATTTCTTTATTGTCAGGGATTCAAAATTGGGTTTTGCTCTCTGGTTACAAGACACTCATACAAGCAAAAATATTCCTTTATATGCCAGTGGTGTCCAATAACTATTCGGACGGATTTTAGCACCAAAAAATGAATAAATAAATTGAAAGTAGGTACTTTTACTATTTTTCGACATAGTGCACTCCTACTGTGAAACGTTTTTTCCATCTGGCTACGAGCCTCATAATAGACCGATATCACAAAGCGTTCGATGCATGCGTAAAGCCGCTATTACTTTCATCCACAGGAGGCAATAACAGAGACGGTTCGTGCCGTCTCGTGCTCTGCACACGCAGAGCTCCAGCGAGGTTGTCGCGCGTGCAGAAAGTGAAGTTACCTCGGTGCATTGCGGCAGCGTAGCCCACTGGATGGTGAAATCGGTCTATCCCGGCCCCAAAGCCAATAGAAATGGAAGAAATCAAAATTAAACAAAGACTTACACATAACTGCAACTGCTCACAAAGACACTGAAAAGGAAAAAGTGTTTTAACCTAAACAAATTACAAATATGACATAATAAATTTCGCACAAAAAAATATTGTTTCGCACATTATTTATGGCACTAGACATGTTGTAGTTTACAGCTTTCAAACGCGCGCGCCAAAAAGTGGTACATAACGTCACCACATGTTCATACCAGCTTCTCCAAGCCAACGAGCTGTCCGGAGCAAAGCCAATGAAGATAACAAAGGTTTCTGAAGAGCAGCAGGCTGTATATTGCTGCAGTGACACCAGAGATGGTGCTGCCCTCTGTTAAAACTGCAAGTTTGAACAGCTGCCACTATCGCCTAGCTGATGTGTTTGTTCATGAACTCAAGGACGGCATTCCACAGTTCCTGCAAATTGAAAAAAACTCCTTGTTGTCAGTGGTTCACTGATGCTCCTGTGTCAGCACCTAGCAACTGTGCAGTGCAGCGAGCACAGGTGCTCTTACATTGTGAGGGAGTGCAACGAAAGCGAGTTTGACTTCTACCCCCTCGACCTTTACCGCCGTGACGACTTTTCTGAGGTCGTGCCTCATTGTGCGATTTTGGTTTAGTTGTAGGAAGAGCTGGTTTCCGCACATTTGTGTTGCGGTGTTTCAAGTTTGTGTTGCTGTGGCTGGACATGTTTTTTTTCCTGGTGCCATATCTTTGTTCTTTGAGCCTCTGTTCTGGACTTCTCTAGGATGGTTCCGAGTGCCTTCCATGTCGGTTTGACCTTTTTTGTCTCGTGTGCTTATATATCCAGCTAGATTCTCACGCTCGTCACAACCATTGTGGCGAATTCGTCTTTATGTTGTTTGGATTCTGCTTTATGTTTGCACCAAGAAGGAACTTATTATTTCATGTCACATCAGTTGGGTCCATGTGCATATTGTGTTTTAATGTGCTCATTTACACTAAAAATTTGACTATGTAATACTTTCCATTCGTGCGTCATGTGTTCTTTTCTGCTGCAAATCTTAGTGCTCACTACATTCATCTCCAGCAGCTCACCGGAATTATAGAACTTATACTTAGTACGTAATTACTGACATGAAGATTTTGCAATTTTTATTTTGCTGACTCATATGTTATCTACCACATTTACTCAAATAAATGCTGCCACATTGTTTATGAACAATGCTCCCATTTTACTGTAGAGTATGCATACATACAGTCATCAAAAAGGCATGCAAATGAAAGAACAGATAACACCCCCTCCCCTCAACTATGTATATGCTATTTGTACTGCAGTACTTAGCATGACATCTCATAAGAGCAGAATTTGCCGCAAGCAAAAGAAAATTCACACAGCATGAGGTTGGTCTGGCTCTAAAATGTGGCAACACTGGTTTCACGTGGGCGAGATGCACCACCCTAAGCAAAGCGCACATGAAGGCACCCTAGTTCACGCTGTAGGTGAGAAAAATTGCCAGTGCATAATGACTGCTAACATGGGGTCTTTAGCGTGCATTACACAGATTGCATTTTAGCGTACAAATATTTTCTGGGCCTCGATATTCGCTAGTTTCTCCGCAGTTGGTGATAATGGTCTATACGCATGATATGTGGTAAAGCAGATGGGAAGACAAGCAAAATCAAAGCATCATTTACACTACACGATAAACACCAACCAGGCCAGGCGACGATGCAAACCTCGATGCTTTCAAGCTTGTCATGTCCGATTCAGGGATTCTGCTCGCGTGCAGTTAGTATTTCTCTGGTTTCTGCTTCAGTAGCATCGGACTAGTATTTTCGCTCCGTGGATCACACAAACGCCTTGTAGAACCATATTTAATCGCTTCCTCAGCGCATACCAATGTTGAAACTCACAAAAAATAAAAATGCCTGCATACTAATTATTGCCACGGGCGTCGCCGAGCAAGCGCGTACGTGGCCGAAGGGTTACCGCGCTTGACTGTCGTGCAGAATGTCTTCTTATTTATTCTTTCAACTTGGCGTCCTCGTAAGTTCGAGAACATTCTCGTCTGATCAAGTTCCGAATGTTCTATGCGCCGAAAGTTCTACACCGAATGTTCCAAAAACCCACGAGGGTACATAAGGGACTCCGCATGGCGAGCGGAGTCAGTCTCGCTCCAGCGCTTGATCCTGCTATTTCGCCGACACCGAAGCCATCGACGCTGACCTACTTCTATTTTGTTTTGGGCACAAGTTTGCCTCATTAAACGTTTAGTTTCTTCAGTTATTCTTTGCTTCATCGTTTGTCATTCGTGACATTTTGGTGGAGGTGCGGGGTAGTGTATCCTTAGCCCTCCGAAGACATCCCGGCCAAGTGAGGCGCTCAGCCCCGCAAGGCAACCTTCGCGAAGACGCCGAAGCCAGAGCAAGCCGTCGCATCCAGGGACTGCCCCCAGAGTGTGGTTAACTGCCAGAACCATCAAAGAAAGCCCAGTCGACCATGAACAGCCAGTCCTCCCAAACTCCAGTGACCCCTTTTGTCGTTTTCCTGTCTGTCGCTCCACGTGCACCGACACCCTTCAATGGCGACGTCCATGAAGACGTGGAAGATTGGCTTCATCCCTACGAACGCCTGGCGCGGCACAACGAATGGACAGCTGAACAGTGCCTGCAAAACCTCTACTTTTCCTTAAGGCTGAACTCCATGGGACGAATATGCTGCGAATAACCGACGAATTTTGCCCGGCTGCTTTTGCTCTGCGCGTGGAATCAACACAGTGGCTGCTACGTCGCGCGCAATGCGAGCGTGCCGTCGGGCGGCGTTCGCCAGTTATTCGTCACATAATTCGTTCCATGGAGTTCAGCCTTTAGAGGGAACTGCGTGGCGCTGGTTTGAGAACCATGAGGCTTCCCTTACGTCATGGGATAACTGCAAGGCCGAACTCAAAAGGACATTCCGCTAACTGGAATTGAACCTAGAGCTTCCGCGCGACATTCAAACGCGGTAACCATTCGGCCACGCACGCGCTCGCTCGGCGACGCGTGTGGCAATATGAAGTGCTGTAAACCCCCCCCCCCCCCCCCCCAGTAAACCATTTCAAGCTTAACTGCAGTAGCACATGTTCACCCTTGTACCCGTCACGTCCAGCTTCAGAATATGGTTGTAGGGTGCGTTTGATGTTGTGGGACGAGTAAGGTGGCGCAACCGAATCCGAGCGGAGGTGAAAAGCTCTGTTCATTTTCATCTTGAGCCGCCATGCTCGCAGTGCCGTTTATACTGTCGTCGTTCGGTGACTGTACCCTAACGGAGTTCTCCAGCCTAGAGACTTTGCCTGCAAGTCCGAGAGTTGTGAGGGATGGAGAAATTGTGCGTAGTGCAGCTGTTGTTGCTACCGATGACATTATGAGGTATATTGCACTGCGAAGTTACACTTAGCACATAAACACGCAATCTATGAGACCATATGGAAGACAGATAAGAACACGACGTACTTGTGGAAGTGCAGCTGTCTTCCATATCGTTTCATAGATTGCATGTTTATGTGCCAAGTGTAACTTCGCAGTGCAATATACCTCATAATGTTCTTCGCCAACAGCAAGCAGCGGAGGATTACCCGACGCACCCGCCAAAACTGGACGCATCGCTACTTTTCCACTGGCAACCTGCGGCCACAGCGTCGGCAACAGGCGGCCTATATAGCGAGGACCCACGCGCCTATCTATTGGGGCGTGACACCATCGGGATGGCGCACTCACCGTCGCTGTACTTACAGGTTAGTTATTTAGACCACTGCACTGCCTATCGGTCGAGCGACTATTGTTGATTCGCGGTGTCATGCCCCTTTGACCACCAAAGTATTGGAAAGCGAATTCGCGCGTGCTTTGTATCTTTTTTCCCTTCCTGCTTATAACGTCTACGGCTTCTTCTGGCAGGAGATGTTGAATCGAACCCTGGCCCCAAAACCCGAAGCGCTGATGTTCAGACAACAATCCTAGCAACTGTGCAAAGAATTGAAGAAGGCCAAACACAAATTCTAAGTGAAGTGAGACTACTGAAAGATAAACAGAAAACCACAGATACCAAACTGCAACCCTTATCGGACAAAGTGACAGCAATAGAAGCCGAGCTTGCGCAGTTGAAGTCCCAATCTCCCTCCGTCTTGCCTGCTGAAACCATCCCGTCACTGGAATCTAAAATTAGTCATGTACAGGCTAGATGCGATGATGCAGAAAACAGACTTCGCCGTTGGAGCATTTTGTTTTACGGTATCGCGGATTCTGAAAACGAAACGTGGGCCATGAGCGAGGGAAACATTTTAGAATTCTGCATGCAAAAACTTAAACAGACCGTAAGCTCTGATTGTGTTGAAAGGGCCCATCGCCTGGGACGTTTTTCAGCGGGAAGAAATTGGCCAAGAATGGTGAAGTTTTCTCGATTCAAGGAAAAAGATCGGATCTTAATGTCCGTTCCATTGCTTAAGGGGACACCTTTTGCCGTAGGGGAAGACTTTTCTTTGGATGTTCGTATTGCTAGAAGAAAACTTCTCCATTTTGCAAAGAAAAAAATATGTCTTACAAGCTGACGTTTAATAAGCTAAAAATGGATAACAGGATATTTGCTTACAATCTCCTATCAGACAGTGTAGAACAACTGACAGCATAACAGCGAACCAAACAAAAATCTAAGTCCTCCTGTCCTAATCGGGTCTTATCAAGAATCTCGGATAAAACTTGCAATGTTTCATTTTTGTTCACTAACATCCGCAGTGTAATCCCTAAACATGATTTGCTATCATCATATTTGTACGATAACGATACCGACGTTGTAATCCTAACAGAGACTTGGCTTAAACCTGGTATACTTGATAAGGAAATATTTCACACTTGCGCAGACTTCAACATTTATCGCCGTGACAGATGTATCAGGAGGGGAGGCTATATCTTGATAGCTGTCAGAAAAGACATTCCTTCGTGCATAATAAAAATTGATAAAGACATCGAGATGCTATGGATCTGTCTTCATACTTCATTAAAGAAAACCATAATTGGTGTCTGTTATCGACCACCCAACAGTGACTCATCATTCTGCGATTCGTTTCACGATAACTTAAACCTGATTCATTGCGACTATCAGAAATCCGACGTATTTGTATTTGGTGACTTTAACTTTCCATCTATTGACTGGTCGACACTATCATCCCAAGATAACACTGAACAAAATTTCGTGGATATATGCCTAACCTTCAACCTTGTACAAGTCGTATCCGCCAGCACGCGCGGCAACAACGTTCTCGACTTAGCACTAGCATCAGCACCAGACGTGATCACTTCCTTGACTGTTGCAACGGTTTCAGTGATCATAAAATTGTGGATCTGAAATTAAGCTTATTCCTCCCAAAAGCTGCATACTGTTAAGCTGATAAGAGATTCAGCAAGGCTGCACTATGACTCAAGTTAAT